>VNKF01000660.1:0-12664 GCA_008044355.1 Drosophila lacteicornis
CGGGTGACTAGCACAACATACAGACTCTAAGGAGCTGGTTTCAAAACTCTGAACCTCTTACCACAAGGGGGAAAGTTACAGAGTGCCTCGACGGACCAAAAATGTAAGAGAGGCTGCAAATAAAGCAAACGTCTACATTCTTAAAACTAGTCTTATCGCTAGACCAACGCAGTGGTGGTTTAACCCTAACATGGGATACATTCTTCAGTGCGACAGGGGTGAACACAGAATTCGTCGATCCCACGCATAGATTCAAATTACATATACATATAGTCAAGTGTTTTGTGTTAGGCCCATTTGGCCGCTATATTTAGAGTCATGCGCACATGCGCTAAGCAGTGTACAGCTGCATCGATTTGTTACAGATCTTCATGTGTACATATGTATGTTTGTATGTATGCATATATATATATAAAATGTGTTCATGTGTGAACAGACACGAAGATCATTGGCATCATACAATCGCTTGGCATTCCAATATGATCCCACTGCGAACTACAGTTATGATGAAAATTTAGATATTGGACCAATGACGACTATATGCCAACATTGCAATGCGTTAAAGTTCAAAAGAGAAACGCTGGATTGTGCTGCGCAAGTGGAAAAGTCAAACTGGATCCATTACATAAACCATCACAGCCACTGAAACCATTGTTCGATGAAAGTGATCCCGATTCCAGCCATTTTGTTCAGCACATCCATGAATACAATAACTGCTTTCGCATGACTTCCTTTGGAGCTAATATCATTCGAGAAGGCGGCTTCAAGCCGACTTGCAAGGTAATAGATACAACACACATAACCAATCACTCACACCAACACAATGAATTGCAACACATAACAACTACATATACACCACACACTACACCATCACACGATCAGAAGTTACACCGTATTCTTTAACAAATTATTGCTTGCAATTACAGATACAAGGACAAATATATCATTTGCATGGTTCAACACCATGGTGCCAACACCAGATGAACCGCATCAATTTCTGCAAATATATTTCATTTCATCGATGGTGGATCAGCTGAATGTGCGGTGCAAAATACAGGGAACACAACAGTTAGAGAGACGAATTATTGAACAGTTGTAAACATTTTTTCACGCTTATAATGCTGTGGTTAATATGTTCAGAACAGCATTGGAACGAATGCCATCGGATACGCACAAATTTGTCATATGAGCGAATTGTACCCCAACAGGTGAACATGTGCGATGATTCAATGCACCCACCGTTAATGATGTTGCTGCAATTATTATTGGCGATCCAACTAAATCGCGGGACATTGTCGATCAGCGAAGAAGCAATATCATGCATCGTGTAAACAAGACACATCGTTTGTACGATGCGTTACAATATCCAATCATTTATTGACCAGGGCAAGACGGATACGACATCACGTTGAAGATGGTCGATCCAATTACAGGTACAATATTCACACACTAATTATTGCTATTATTGCTATTATTGGATTTCATTAACAATTCATTTAATTTTGCATTTTCAGGCGTATCAACGAATAAAAATCTAAGCGCAATGAATTACTATGCGTATCGTATGATAATTCGTACACAAGAGGAGAATGTCATTCTAAAGTGCCGTCGGCTATTCCAGCAATTCGCTGTCGACATATATGTCAAAGTCGAGACCGAACGTTTAGCGTTCATCCGATTCAATCAGGCAAAGCTACGATCTGAGGACTATAAACACTTGAGTAATGTTATTCATTTAGATGATAATGGTCAGAATATTGGACGTCTGACGATTCTCCCATCATCTTATATCGGAAGCCCTCGCCACATGCACGAATACGCTCAAGACGTTGTTATATGTACTCGGTGGAATGTCAGAAACGTGGACTACCGCATGCTCATATCCTTATTTGGTTGGTGAACAAATTACATTCAAATGAAGCGGATGACATCATATCAGCTGAAATTCCTGATCCAGTCACTGATCCCTTCTAAACATAAACATAGTTTATGGTGCATGGACCGTGCGGGGCATTAAATCCATTATCGCCTTGCATGGCTGATGGAAAGTGCACAAAACGATATCCGCTACCGTTAGTTGCTGAAACAGTTACAGGGAACAATGGATATCCAGTTTATCGTCGGCGTTCAAAAGAAAATAATGGACGAACTATCAAAGTTAAAGTTCAAAATCAAGAGATTGAGATTGGAAATGAATTCATTGTAGCATATTGCCCGCTGCTATCACGAGTTTTCGAAACACATGCAAACGTTGAGAGTTGTCATTTGGCCAAATCAATAAAATATTTGTGCAAGTCACAAAAGGCAGCGACATGGCTGTGTTTGGTATTGCGTCGGAAAATACGAATGACGAAATCAGAAACTTCCAATGGGCAGATACGTCAGTACTAATGAAGCACTGTGGCGATTATTGTCATTTCAAATTCATGAAAGATATCCCACAGTTGTACATTTAGCAGTGCATTTGGAAAATGGCCAAAGAGTTTACTCCACTGAGGCTAATGCGGCACAACGAGGTGAGAGACCACTATCGACAACATAAACTAGCTTCTTTGCAATGTGTGATGCAGATCCATTCGCCGCGACGCTGATGTACGTTGAAGTGTCCAAGTAGTACACTTGCAATCAATCAACAAAGAAATTCCAACCTCGCAAACAAGGAACCCCGCTTCAGATTTACCACAGGTGTTTTCCACTGATGCTCTAGGTCGCAAATATACTGTTCATCCTAGAAATGATGAATGTTTTTATTTGCGACTGCTGTTGGTAAATCTACGTGGACCAAAATCATTTGGGCATTTGAAAACTCTGAATGGCCACCAATGCCAAACATATAGAGAAGCATGTTAACTATTGGATTTGCTGGAGAACGATTCTTATTGGAATTTAACACTTGCGGATTCAGTTGTTTCATAAAATACGAACGCTGATCGCAATTATTATCACCATATGTTTTCCTTCACAACCAATTCAGTTATGGAACAAATACAAAGACGACATATGTGAAGATATCTTGCAAACGAATTATCTTGACATCCAAATTACTGATGAAATCTACAATAGAGAATTGATTCTGATTGATGATCTATGCTTGAGTATTTTAAACAAGCTACTGATTGAAGAAGAAATGATTGCGCCAAACATATCGTTGCCCGATGCATTCAACCAGGAATTAAATCGAGAGCTGCAATACAATGTTGATACATTGCAGGAATTCGTTCGAAATAATGTGCCGTTGCTGAATGAACAGCAAAAGCAAAAATACGAAACATTATCGATCAATAAGTGACGTAGCTCTGGCATTAGCATCATCTGGAATTGCTGCGACTCTTCTAGATTGCGGTCGTACTGCACATTCTGCGCTAAGTTGCCAATCAATTCATACACAATTGATACTCCAACATGCAATATTTCCCGATCCAGTGCAATGGGAAAATTGTTGATGCAATGCAAGCTCATTGTTTGGAATGAGTGCACAATGGCACATAAGAAATCAATTGAAGCACTTAACTTCACACTGAAGGATCTTCGGTGAAATTACAACATATTTGGGGGCTTGATGATATTATTGGCAGGCGATTTCAGGCAGACGTTGCCAGTAATTTCCCGTGGAACGCCTGCAGATGAATTCAATGCTTGCCTGAAGGCATCACCTTTATGGAATAACGTAAACACATTATCGCTAACCATTAATATGTGAGTTCAACTTCAAAATGATCAAAGTGCTGCACAATTTTCCAAACAATTGTTAGCTGTTGGAAATTCAAAAGTCCCAGTAGATGCGACATCTGGATTAATTACTCTTACCAACGACTTTTGCCGATTTGTAGACTCTCAATTAGCTCTTATTGAAAATGGTTTCCCAAACATTAGTGAGAAATATCAGAATTATGATTGATTAAGTTAACTAGCAATTCTTGCCGCAAAGAATACTGATGTACACGCACTGAATTTTACCATTCAAACCATTCAATCAAAAATTGCTGGCGATTTGGTGACATACAAATCTGTTGATTCCATAACAAATCCTGATGATGTAATAAATTATCCAACGGAGTCTTTGAACTCTCTGGAGTTACCAAAGTTGATACAGTTATTATGATATTGCGTAATTTGAATCCACCGCGACTTTGCAACGGTACTCGACTTTCGGTAAAAATACTTTTGCCGAATTTGATTGAGTCAACCATTATTAACGAAAAGTACGCAGGTGAAAATGTATGTATTCCTCGAATACCAATGATTCCGACTATTCCGTTTGACTTCAAACGATTGCAATTTCCAGTTCGTCTTGCGTTCGCAATGACAATTAACAAGTCGCATGGCAAATAGCTTAGTGTTTGCGGGATATATTTAGAAAATCATTGTTTTTCACATGGACAGTTATACGTTGCGTGTTCACGAGTTGGGAAACCATCAGTTTTGTTTGTGTTAACGTCAGACAAAAAAACAAAAAATGTGGTTTACCAAAGAGCACTTCAATGAAACGGATAATTTGCGGACACGTATAACGCTTCGATTTAGTATTTACATTGGATTCACTTTCCTTTACTTAGATAAGTTAAACTAAATAACACTTCATTTTTGTAATCAAAATAAATTCATTTCTGTTGTGAAATGAAATACAATTTTTTCTGTTCAAATGTAAAACAAAAGAAAACATTTTTCTTCATCTTTTAATCACCAAACGAAGTGATACATAAAACGAAGCCATCTGGTGGCGAAACGGAGTTCGTCGGGTTTGCTAGTATAATGTGTACAAAATCATTATCTAATAGAACTTTTATTTGAGCGACTACCATTAGGTCAGTAATAGTAATATTTGTAGAATGTTCATTGATTAAATTATGTAAATCATTTGAGTCTAAAATCGCGGGTTTAATTTTTCCAATTTTCGCTAGTGTAACTGACAGCATCAAAGCTGATTTCTTGATAGCCAACCAAAATGTTTATCCGTTTTGTTATGCTGTTTATTTGTTCCTGGGTCTTTGTTTTAATATTTATATGCCTGTTTTCTAAATCTATGAGTTCTTTCTGAGTACATTTTATGTTCTCGAATTCATCGAAATCTGGAGTACCGGCTATAATTTTTAATGCAGTACCTAATAAATTAATGCTTCTTGCGTGTCTATGATGAATATTTTATTGTACTTATGAGAGTCCTATTGTATCGTAAGTCTGAATCTAATATTTGTCTCATATGTGACTGAGGGAAATTGTTTCTCATTTATTCTGTTTCCTTTACTAATTCCGAGAACAGGGTTAGGTTACTTGAGTGCTTATGGTATTGAAAGTCTTTCCAAATAGTTACATCCCTGTCCATGATTGGTATGTAATTTGAAGTCGTGTAGTCGGTCATATTTGCTGTTATGGATACGGCGAGAAGTATTATTGTATATATGTATATTGTTGTTAAGATTTATTTTATTTACCTCAAATTATCCTTATGGACCACCATGCCTTTTATTAAGACTATGGTCCCAAGTCTGCTTCTATAATTTCATCAGAATACAAATTTGAGAGTTCCCCAATTCTTGTTTAATTTTACAAGGACCCTGTCTCCAACCTGAAAATTTCTGTGCATTTAAGACTTTATCCCTAATTTCTGTGTTAAGCTCTATGGTCGACGAGTGTATTACATCGATGGGTCGTTTATTTGTTACTGAGTGAATGGTTTTGTTATATTCTATAGTCGCGAGAAATATTAGTTCAACCGTGTCTTTAATACCTCTTTCGATTTTTAAGCACCGTGCAATTTCTGCCAGTGTACTATGGAATCTTTCTACTTGTCCGTTTGACGTACTATGATGTGGCGGTGCATTAACGATTTGTATGTTAAACTGGTTACTTAGAACGGTCTTAATTGTTTCGGATTTAATAGAAGGCTCATTGTCGCAATATATTGTTTTTGTTCGTCGGTAGAAATTAATAAGTTGTAAAATCGCGGTTTGTACGTCTGCAATGGTTCTAGAAGCGATTGTTTGGACAATTGAACATTTTGATAATTTGTCTACACAAGTAAGAAAGTATTTTTTATCTGTAGAAAATATGTCAATATGTAATAATTCGCCTGTATATGAGGGAATCAGTGTTTCTCCGAGAATCTGTTTCTGAGGATGTCGATCATATTTTGCCTTTTGGCAGGTTTTACAATTAGCGACGACCTCATTTGCCATATGAGTCATTTTGGGAAAAAAATAGTCTTCCATAATCTGCTTCACGTTTTCCTGAGCGGCTCTATGAGCCCTGTTATGTTCTGACACCGTAATTTCTTGTTGTTCACTTTTGTTTAAGATGTCAGTCACCATGCGGTTCGTGTAACGGAATATGGTTGTCGGGAATGTTTCTATTAATTTATGCTGGATAAATGCCAGTACAGGAAGTTCGCATAAAATTGAGGACGTCTTTCTTGACCACATTGCATAACTTCTGTGTAAGTGTTTCTCTATCCAAGAAATACAACAGATGACGAGTCTTTTCACCGAACATAATGGCCTTTCCAACTGAAGCAGTTCCAACTGAAGCAGTTCCGCTTGTCTGTTTTTTCGATAGTATAGGTGAGTGATAACTCGCTATGTATTGTGGGAATATCTGACTGTGCACCCTCTTCCAGTCAGTGGATGTGCTGTTGGGCCCATACAATTGCTAGTAACTCTCTTCATTCGTCGCAAAATGTAGATCCCTGTCTTTTAAAGTTCGTGATATCATGGTTATGAATTTTCCATCCTGTGATAGGACTGCCTCCTCGTGAAACTACGAAACCTAAATACTCTACGATTTCTTTAAAAAATTTTTTTTGGTTCTCTATTTGTTCTCTGAGCACATCGTCGATGGCTCTCTCAAAAAGCTGGGTGCATTCTTCAATCCAAAGGGAAGTCTACAGAATTCGTATTTCGTATTTCCTACTGAGAAGGCTGTTTTCTCCCTGTAATTTTCGGAAAGTAATATCTGGTGAAAACCAAACTTCAAATCCAAAGTGGTAAAGTACTTTGCCTTGCCTAAATTGGCCAGGATGAAAACTACATTCGGAATAGGATATTTGTCGTCTACCGTCTTTAAATTAAGTTTTCTAAAGTCTACTACAAGGCGTTTTTTGTGTTTCCCTGTTCATCAGTCCCTTTCTTATCCAAACTTATCCAAACCGGAAAGTTATATGGAGACCGAAGTGGTCGGATTATGCCGTCTCCTTATATAGCCTGTGTTTCTGTATTTACAAAGTCGGACATACCCATTTTGAATATATTGGGTCTTCATTCTCCGTCCGGATAGTACCAATGATATTAGTGTTGTAAGGCAGCGCCTCATTCGGCTCTGCAAATACACCCGTGCTGTTTTCTAACATTGACTGGAATTTTTCCATAATTACGTGGGGTACCTCGATGTCATCAACTTTTGTACAATTACCGTTTTCACATTTCAAAAACTAAATTTCTTCCGAATTGCTGTTAGCTATTAACTTTCTATATTTTAGGTCAAGTACGACGATGTTTTTTTTAACAAGTCCAGTCCAATTATTCCGCGAAACGTTGTTAAGTTCGGTAATAAGAGGAATGTTGTAGTTGTGTTAAAAAGGTTTAAGATGCATTTTACAGAAAATGGCTTATTTACGAAAATAACGTTTTTTAATTCTTTCATAGGTTTGATATAATTTTTGGAAGCCCCCCTTCTATTTAAATTTTTACATATTATATTGTCCCTAGATTTTTGTTTTGTTATTTATTTATTTATTTCTTAATATCCTAGAGCGACAAGAGTAAACTTATATGTATTGCACTAGTCAAAATGGACACACATATTACGAGTTTGTTTTAAATAATATTTCTTAATCTAACAATTTACTTATAAATGTTTTACTGACATTTTGATTTCGTTAACTTATATCTATATTATTTTAATTTTATTTATTTTATTTTGTATTATTGTTTCATACTTATATTATCTTTATTTTCGTTTACTATTTTTGATTGTTCTATTTTAAATATTCTTTAATTTTTAATTTAAACTGAGTTGCGCACCTGATAGTCTTAAAGTTATGTGGGAGGTTGTTCCAGAGGCGGATAGCATTGGTAAAGAATTGTCTGCTTGACATTAGAGATTTATATCTTGGGCAAATGAAATTATTAGTCCTTGTGGATGTTGCAGAGCTGAGCTTATTGTAGAGATACGATGGTTGCCGAGTTGTCACTATATTATGGAAATATAAAAGAGTCCTATAATCTATCCACGAGGTCAAGTTTAAGTCAAGTAGCTTACTGGTCAAGTTGGATACATGGTCAAGTCGATTTAGTATAAACACATACCTAACTATAGAATTTAAAGCTACTGTCAACATTTACATATCTCTAATGTCGCAGTGACCAAAGATCTCAACACCATAAAAAAGTGGGAATTAGAATGGCTTTTGATATAAGCATCCTAATTTGCTGTGGTAAAAAGTCGTTTGATGTAGAGAGCTGACGCAACAAGCCATATGTTCGACCAGTTGCTTTGGAAATAAGTTTACTCCAGCTCAAGGTATTGTTAAAGATAATACCAAGATTTGTTGCCGACTCCTCATATTTTATAGGCTTGTTACTAATTTCAAGGCTTTTTAAACATCTGGTTTCCATTGGTTTTTTACTAATTACTATGCATTTTGATTTTGAAGGATTTATGCTTAAGCCATTATCCTTCGCCCAGTTGTCAATAAGATAAAGGACATCATTACTTTTACGTACACAAACATTTAATTTATTAACTGGACTACTAACATAAATCTGAACATCGTCTGCATATAAATGTACTTTACAACCGGACAAGACACTAAGCAAATCATTAACATATATAGAAAACAATAATGGTCCTAGTACAGATCCCTGAGGGACTCCCCTACTTAATTCGCTTAGTACGAAGAATGTTGTGGTTCACTGAGTCAAATGCTTTGCTGTGGTCAAGAAGAGTTTAAAATGTTGCACAGTTATTGTCTAGTTGGCAACGAATGTCCTCAACAATGTCTGTAATTGCACTTACACAGCTCCTTTTCTTTCTAAAACCCGACTGTTTCTGCGAAAGTAACGAATTACGCTCGAGGAAAGTTTGAATTTGGACAGATATAAAATTTTCAAGGGACTTTGCCTAGGAAGGGTAAAATTGAAATGAGCCAGTAATCCTTATTCGGTTTCATTATCGGAATAATTTTAGCCTTTTTCCAAATTGAAGAGAAAGAAGACGTTGTAATGGCTGTATTAAAAATATAAGTTATATGACGAAGAAGTAGTGGTAGCAAATGTTTTACAAATTTAGGATTAATAGCGTCTATACCTTCGGCATTTGATTTTATTTTAAGGATACTCTCTAAGACATCACATTCATTGACGCACATAAAGCTAAAACTATTATCACAGTATGGTTGATATGTCAAATAAATATTGCATCTAGCCTCAGGTACATCAAGATGAGAGAATGCTCGGCATAGTTCCTCTAGATCAACACAGTGGTCAGCCATTCGTCTACACCCAAAATCAAAACATCATAGAACCTATACGATTGTTACATGAATTCTATACTCTTGAGTATGACAAATTTCTTAATAAGATGCTTATCATTTTAATACTACAAAAGCATACATTTTATACTCATCTGCACCAATATTTTATAATAAACACTAACGCGACAAACAGAAAAGCACTAAATTCCAGCTAAAGCGATATGTTATCGAATTTTCGATGTAGGTTCGTATTAAAATAAGACTCTAAAATACACAATTTATAGTCTCCATTGTGTATTTTTGAGTCTTATTTTTATAAAACTAACTAACTAACTAACTAACTGAAAACTAAACTTTGGAGTATACATTTGATATTTTAGAGTATAAAATCTATACTTAACTCGATAAAATAAAAACACCTCTTAACGAGGTGAGATTAAAGTGACGATGGCACATTCACAAAAATTTCTGATACCAAATTTTGTGACGATTAATAGTTATTTAAACAAAAATATTAAAAAAGTTTTTAATTAATTTCAAAATCGGCACGCTGCCTGTTTTGCCCTTATTAATTTTTCAGCTAAGTGTCGATTTTGAAACTAATTAAAAACTTTTTAAATATTTTTGTTTAAATAACTATTAATCGTCACAAAATTTGGTATCAGAATTTTNTGGAGTTGAATGTGACATCGTCACTTTAATCTCACCTCGTTAAAAGGTGTTTTTATTTGATTAACAACAGTAAAGACATTTAAGCATACCTTATACTTCTCAAAACATCCAAGTCATCTGTTTGAGCAATATTTGATATCAGAAGTTTTTTAAATGACATATGTATGTACATACATAGGTCTTCCATAGTTGTTATAAGTTTTTGTTTGAAACTCAAATGGGAAAAATTAACAAAAAAAAATGCATATGCGAAGTTAGCTTTATGGGATCATTGCTACTAATTTTGATGAGAAAGCGAATTTTCGAAGATATGTGCTATACCCCGAAATATTTCAAGGTCTATACGGCCTGAAGTGACTATAAAAATCGTAAAAGCTATTTAAAAAAAATGTAAATCTTAAAAAAAAATATTTCTATTCTAAATTCTTAATTATAATATTTAGAAAATTGTTGTCAGGGCAAAGTAATTATCATATCAAAATACTTTTCCAACGACATATAGCACGTTTCTGTAACTTTAGTCGTTCAGAAGTTATGGGCGCGAGAAATTTCCTGTTTTCCCGCCAATGTAGTGGAAAAAGCAAAGATTAGTTTAATTAAAAAAAAACAAAAAATCAAACAATATCTTTTAAATTTAAATTATATTAAATTTTCTTTGATGGCTTTAAATTTTATTGCATTGTGCACGTCTCTAAATGACTCTACATGAGTTTTTACATAAATGTATGTATAGTGCATTTAAAAGGTTAGGTATATGGGATCTTTGCTACTAATTTTAATGTGTAATATCTCGAGAAAGCGAATTTTCCGAGATATGTGTTATATACCAAAAGTTGAGGCATATCCAGGGCTATATGGCCTTGAGTGACTACCAAAATCGTTAGAGCCATTTTTAAGAAAACTTAAAAAACTTAAAAAAAAAAAAAAAAATTGTAGTTTTCTATTATCTGAGCCCCTTCCAAAAAATTAAAAAAAAAAAACCATAGATAGGGGGTGCTTCAATATACATTTTGGTAAACAAAATTATGTTGGGGACGCTCTTAGTTTAGTCACAATCCATCTTTAAAGTTTAGCCTAATTCCCATACAAAATGTGTAGCAAACACGCACACTGACAAATGATGAATACACAAAATTCAAGCGCCTGTCTGTGTATCGTCGCGGTACAGTGGGCTGTGAGGCTTAAAATTGTTGTTTAATTGTGCTTAGCGTAAATACTATATACGAGTATGTCGACACTTTGCACACTTTGAATACATTTATTATACATTATAAATTAAACAAAAATTTGACAACGTGAAATACGTAGTAATTAACGACTTTTCAATATTAAGACGTACATTTGAGTATACAAATTATAAGGAGAATTTTATAGTAAAGGACATACAGTTTGAGAAGAGTATTGCTGTGTATTGCCGTGGCATTACTTTAAGTATTTCTAATTAATATATATTTTTTTTTTGTTATGATTTTGAAATTAAACGAAAATAAGAAGGAAGGTCCTTTATAATTTTATATATAATATTATCTTAATATTGAAATACAAAAAAAAAAAATGGAATTAAAAAGTCGTTAATTACTTCGTATTTTACGTTGTCAAATTTTTGTTTTAATTATAATTCATAATAAATGTATTCAGTGTACTCTTGGATTTTGTGTATTCATAATTTGTGACTGTGTGCATGTTTGCGTAGCATCGGTTTCCAAGCTCATTTTGTATGAGTATTAGGCTAAACTTTAAAGATTTATTGTGACTAAACTACGAACGTCTCCAACATAATTTTTTTACCCAAATGTATGTTGAAGCACCCCATATCAATGTTTTTTTTTTTTTAATTTTTTGTAAGGGGCTCCGTTAATATAAAATTACCAAAAAGTTTGTCAGGGATCACAATTCACGAAATGCATTTACCCAAAGTTCTTGCACGAAATAAGCTGCGACATTGAAGAAGTCAATATTTTTAGTTTTTTGTAAATTTAAACATTATTGAATGGAATTGAAAAACAATAAATGATTTTTATATATATTAGAATACTACTTTAAAAAACTGCATTTAAATTTTGTAGATGTCTTCTATAGTTTATATGCTACACGACTTTATAGTTTGGTTGTACCTCTGCACGAAATAAGCTGCGAGAAACTGTATATAGAGCCGAAATTTTTTCTGTCGAACATGTTCCTCTGCCGACGTCGGCAGATGTAAACAGAGCTGATTGGATGCTAAGTTGCAGTGCGAGAGGCAACAACAATAGGCCGTAAGAGAGAAGAGTACAGAAATATGGACTTCGAAAACTTTCGAACGCTTTTGAACACCTTCGAACACCTCCAAACGCTTTAAAATCTGCAAGTTATTTAATGAATTGTTTAATATTAAAGCGTTTTGGAGTATATTTCCTAAAGTATTTTAAAAGTAAAATACTTTCTAATTCTTTTAGATAAATAAAAATATTTTTTATGTGAAAATATGTACTTCTGCCTAGTTTTCAAGCATAAAAAGGTTTGGGAAGGATTAGAATGATAATAATT
>VNKF01000665.1:0-66678 GCA_008044355.1 Drosophila lacteicornis
ATCATTGTGCACCATGACAATGCGAGCTCTCACACATCGGCTCAAACCAGCGCCTTTTTGACTGGCCAAAACGTCGAATTGATGGGTCATCCGCCGTACAGTCCTGACTTGGCACCAAATGACTTCTTTTTATTCCCTCACATCAAGAAGAAAATGCGTGGTCAACGATTTTCGTCGCCAGAAGATGCTGTTGAAGCATTCAAAAACCATGTTTTTGAGGTGTGTCAATCAGAGTGGAAAAAGTGCTTCGAAAATTGGTTTGAGCGCATGCAAAAGTGTGTAAATCTTGATGGAGAATATTTTGAAAAACAATAAAACTATTTTCCTTAATAAATATTCGTATTTTCATTATTAGGCCAGAAATATATGTAGCAGCCCACGTATATACTTAATGGGGTCGGAGATGCCTCCTTCTGCCTGTTACATACGAGTACATTGTTGGCTTGCACGAAGTTATAAAATCCTTGTAACGGCACCGGGAATTAAAAGTTGATTTGGGATTTTTTGAGGATTTAAACCTCTTCAGTCCACGCAGACCCCTGTGCAACATGCATAGCTGTAGCTCCTGCGGCGATTTTCAAGCTAAATAGTGTTTCATATTGCCAAAAGAAAGAGGTTTTTAGAATATAGAGCACAAGAGCGTGTGAAAAGGGGACAGCATGATGGCATTGAATTCTTCTTTTTATTATTTAACACAAACATTTTTTGGTACCGGATATCCAACAGTCTAGCTTACTCGCCTCTAGCTTTCTTTCTTGTTTTATTTCATATCACTAAGACATATTTTTTCTATATATATATATTTTAAGTTAATTTTCCATCAACTGTGCTTCAGCTTACTTAAGCAAGAAATCAATTCTTGGTCGTCATTTACTTATAACCCATTTCGAATAGGGATTCAAGCATTATGTGCCCCCAAAATTTTTGCTGGTATCAGCCAAACGCCAACGACAAATGTCGGGGAGCTCTGAAGCCAATAACCCAACTTCAATCCACCATTTGGTAGCTGCCACCCAAGTAGTCTATTTAACCAATCCGCCCAAAATAAGTGCTGCCAACTTTATTATACCTCAGTCCTTGGGGCTTGGCCTCCATTCAAAAACATGTAGGTATAGACGCATTTTTTTTTTTTTTTGGCGCCGCAAAGTCTTGCCTTAAGAATAAATGACGTCGGGCGTAATATTCGGCTGTGTGTCCCCACAGAGCTGCCCTTCACTTTGGCCTTACTACCGTCCACAAAACTAAAATTTGCAATTTTTTCCACTTTGTTGTCCTCGCCGCAGGAAGCTGCGTCTAGAATTTTTTTGCTTAGTTAGTTCTGCGCACATCTAAATAAGGAGTTCGTCGTCGATGGGGCAGTTGAGTGTGACAGAGCCCACAAATAAGTACGTTCACTCCGCCAATGCCGCCACATTGGCGCCTGCTTTCAGACAGGGACAATCCTGCAGGATATTTTGGTTCAGGCCACGCCGGCGAACGCAATCTCCTACAGATTGGCAGACAGCTGAAAGAAATAATACATTTTAATTTCTTAATCCTAATGCGAGTTTAATTGAATTAAAACCAATTTAATCCAGCACAATTGTTTTGTAAATTTACTTTTACATTAACGAAAGTCATTCCTCTTAGTAGTATTCTGGACTAAAATAGGTCAACAATATATGTAAATATATGTTTGTAATTCCCTTTCTTAATTACAATAGTCGCGTTCACCAGAGCAACATGATTTCTGATCAGTAATCAGTGATCAAGTTGTTCTGGTGAATGCTCATGATACATAGACCGTTCCAAAAATAATCGGCTTGGAACCTATCGGCTTTGAACCTGTCCTTGTGCTTTACGTCAAAAAAAATTGTTGTGGCGCCTCCTTTTCTTGAAAAGGTGGGTTGTTAAATCCATTTCGTCCACTACCACAATTGCAGCACGGCACGACGCATTCTTAGCTACATCAACAACAAATTCTGACAGAACAGCTAAGGAGCCACTGAATTCGTTATTAATAATTACATTTCCTTTGTGTTTGTTATCGATATTTCAACCATCGATATATGCCAGCAGCAATCCATTAGTATCGTATAAAGGTAGCGTACTATTTTAACGCTCCTCTTTTCTGATCATGATGGGAAAAATGTTTGCGTCGTGATTCGTAATCATGCTCGTTGAGCACAACTATCGTATGAAATCCATCAGTAATCAGTTATCATGTTGTTCTGGTGAACGCAACCAATCTCTTCCAAAGAGCAGTAGATGCCTTAGACCTTAGAATATGAGATTAGAGATAAAATTGGTCTTTGCTTAAACTGTAGCGTCTCAGCAAGCCCGAACTACCAAACTTTTGGCGCATCCATTCGCCTGTTTTTCACCCGTCCCGTCAGCGTTTTGTTTTCCGCCTGGATTCTGTTATTTGTTTTGTCGCCGCCAAGCCGGCATCATCATCGCCGCTGCCGCCGCGCCGTCGGCAGAGGTTGCCAAAGGACTTTGCTGTCGAGGGTCCTGTTCAGTTCCGCGTTTGAGGTCGAGCTACACGCACGCGAAATCTTTGTCGGGTATACGCGGAGTTCCAAGTTGCAACATGCTGCGTCGCACCTGACATCATGTTGCTGATCGCCGGCCCTCTCTCTCTCTTTTGCAATACTGATCTTGGTGGGGTTAGTTTCGTTCCGTTCCCACATTCTCTTGCTCTCCTGTGTTGTGAACACTTTGCTGTTAAAGACGGTTTCGTGTTAAATACAAGGTTGAGGAAATCTGTAATTTTGTTATGTTTTGAGAAAAACGAAAAATAATTTAAACACCATTTTCCTAAACCGTTAAACTTTTCTGTAATCATTAAACAATTAAATCGAAAACATAAACTTAAAAATATTTAAATCTACAATGAAAACAAATATAATAAACTCTTACAAAAGGCGAGACCGCTCCCTTGTTTCTTAAAATGCCTTTCTCTTGCTACAATAAACTTAATTCAGGAAACAGAAACTAAAATTATTACTTGCTTTCAAAGTGATAAATTATTGCCACAAAAAGTGGTCGTTGTCCCACAGTGCAGTGTATCTACGGTCCGCTCGCGGCGCAGCTCAACTGATCTTGCTCAACATTTACTGGGGTTAGTTGCCGTACTACCGCTCGCCGAGCAGCACGCACGATCGAGAGGCGCGCGCGCGAGTGTTTGCGATTTGAGTGTATCTGCGTATCTGAGCGGGTGTATCTGGAGTGCGTGATCACCGAAGTTTGCTCGCGGCTGTTTACCCAACTGATTACCGAAGTGTTGCATGAAGTAAAGATCTGTAAGGAATACAGAGAATTACACAAGTAAAAAAGGTTCACGAGCAGCCTTCCAAAGCTATAAATAAGTGAGCAAAGCCCAAAGCCTTGGCGAAACGTGTTTGTGACGTGCAAAAACGAAATACGCGCTGAAGTGAATGAATATATGTATTAGCTCCAAACCGGTCAGCCAATGTTCTGCGGGCAAACCCAATTAAAATATCCCCAGCGTTCTCCAACTCTCAGAACTGCTGACACAGAAAGATAACAAAGAGTTCACCTACTACAAATGCTTAAATTAACAACCGGGCAACGAGCTGACAGTTGATAAACAAACAAGTTGCTGCCACTATTAACAACGCGGAAGTGCTGTTCATTGCTAGGGTGTCCGTATTCGTATCCCATTCCTTTGGAGTCTCTAAATTTGTTTCCCCCTATTCTGCCGAAATAGCAGCAAATTATAGGGGCACCCTGGAGATTTTCCTAGGTGCAGGGAGATGTGCAACAATGGCACAATCATTTAATGGAGCGTGTCGAAATGAGTTCTGTTCAGTCCTCGTACATATGCATGCGACGAAAAGGTTGAACACATGCCACTCAAAATCATGCGAGTTAAAGCAGTGGCGTAGTGACAAAAAAATACTATAAAAATATAGCCAGTAGAAGAAATAATTTACTAATTATTTAGTTTAAACATATTCCCCTTAATGAAGAAAGGTGTACTTCTAAATTTGAGTGTATTTGATAAGAAATATTTAAGAAGGAATCTTAAATTTCTGGTTTGGTTAGGAGAAGAAATCTTTGCACTCTGCCTAAGCCCAGGAGGGCCTAGAAATACAGCTAATAAATGTCGTCTACAAAAATATTTAATCATCATGATGCAATCCATTCCCCGAACCACCCTCAACAACGCTTACAAAAAATATATATTCTTGATCTTTAAGCCAGAACATTAATCAACCCCCTTTACTGCATCCATGTCCCATTCAATCGAGCCGAACAGTAGCCTACACACAAGTTGCACAAACATGTCAAAGAGGGGGAACCAAAAATAAAGGAATAATAAAATACTTTGTCTGGTGCACTGTGAATTTTTATTAGTGTTTTTTTCTCCAGTAGTTAAGTAACAGTTACGTTCAGAGACGTTTTTGCCAATGGAAAAGTATTTTTCCTTTGTTTTTGTGTGAATGCAATGTCACAGCGCTGGTAAAAAATGCTTTACAAGTTGGCAAATTGTGAAACAAACAAATATCACATGTTTGCTGTTGATTTTCGCTAATGACTTCGGTTCAACTCATGGAACACAAAGGGAAACAACAGAATAAACTCTGACTGTACTAGCACACGCACTTATCGCATCGCTCAGCTTAATCCGGATGAAATTCCGAATCTCCCTCGCATATGGGTTTCCTGTTTTCCGAGACAGCTGTCCCTAATGTGAAGAGATGTGACCCTCTCTCACGGCTCCGTGTCTCGTGTTGCCTGCATCGTGCGTGGAAAGCCATCAATTAAAATTGGGGAACAGGCCGAATTTCCCACCATTTCCACCCTCCATGTATCAAATTCTTTCCTCCGCTTTGAAATGTTTGTAAGAAATTCCTATTGGACACAAACAGGACCAATTAACGAGGCATCGTGTTCAAATTCACAAACGGACAGAGGGTCTTGACTTCCATACAAAATGTCTATGGAAGAAATCTTCAAGTGATAATAAAAATGTTCAAACAAACTATTGCCATTATCCTTGACGAAGATGGATTTTGAAGCTCTTAGACTGTATAAATTTTCTTGAGCGACTAATCAAAATTCGTCATGCCTGAACATCGGAGGAATCGAACGTGGTGCTGTAAAGATTTCGGGGAGGTGAAAGAAAATCAGTTTTTAATTTGTAATTTTTCGCACACCGTCGGGCGTCAACTTTAAAGTTGTTTTTGATTTCTAATAGCCGTTTCTCTTTGAACTGCTCTGGCTCTGGCGCGAGAAAGTGTGAAAATCAGCGAGGGAAAAACTGTGCTCTGTTTTCCAGTTCAATTAGCCGCCACGGTCGCCGATCACACAAGTCCATAACAATTTCCGGCCATCGCTGGATGGACAATCCAAGACATGCATCGGTTGCCTTTCCTTGAGCCCCTGAACACTTGGGCTTTCCCGATATGACGATCAGCATCTTCCCTCACTTTACCTTGATTGACTCTCTGGAAATGGCAGTGTCTACTCCAATTTTGCTGTTTGGCGAGAGTCGATGTCAAGCGCCCTGCAACTCCACCGACAGTCTGCCGCCAAACAGTCTGTCTACAACTTTCATGGGACAGCTGTTGGCTGATTTGCATTTCTGTGTGTTTGATGCCCGACAGACAAATGTACTCTTCTCACAGAGCAAGCCCAGAAACACTTCAATCGAGAAAGAAAGCCAAAGGCAAGTCGAATATGATGTCCCCTTGGAGCTACAGCCAAACAAGAAGCGATGATCGTAACTTGGAATAACTTTCACACAAAATCTGTAGGATAAAGCTCCACCTTCTTAAGTTTGCTTTCCTTAAAGCACATAAACTTCTAGATATCCGCAAATAGATCCCAAAAACAGAGGGTTTAATTTATCCTAATATTACAGGGTGTACAACAGAGAAAACTTAAAGAAGGTTTGCAGTTGATATTTTATGAGGCAACGTGGGACCCGCATTGATTGCCCGCTACTGTGCATCCGTTCGCAGGGCTAATGACCCACCAAATCCCAGATATTGGAACTTGAAGCGCATGTCTGGCATACTTAAGTAGAGTTTCATTGAGTCCCTATCTGTTTTGCCAGCAACTGTTAATAGGCTCGGGAGCAAAAGGGCTTCATCTCATTTGCGGGTTCCTTTCTGTTGAGGTTAATTGCCCAACAATGCCTTATTTGAACCCAGAGAAATGATAATTATCAAAACTAAACAAGAAATGATTGTCGAGGAAAAATCATAAAAACAGACAAATTTTCATGGGAAAATGAAAACACAAAGAGAGGTGGGAAAGTTGAAAGAATAGAATGTCAAATATAAAAGACAAAGAGAAAAGTTTTAGACACTTATAGTAATATTTATACATACCAAGCACAAATTGTTTGCAATTATAATAAACGCAATTAAAAATAATGTTCTCGCCGAATATAATAATTAAAAGTTGTAATTGGTTATGAATCTAAATGTAATGTTAAATATTGTCCACTTAACATAATAGTAGCCAATCTCCTTTCCAGTAAATGTGTACATATGATGAATCCACTTCTTTGGCATACAATAATTACGTAAATGGTTTTCAAACCTGTCTTATGTCGCATATTACCGGCTGCCTTTCCGTATGCTTATCCTATCGTTGCACATTTCGTCCTGTCTAATTGGAGCTGCACCTTTGGCAACATGTTGCAGTGGCAGCTGCCACACGGAACGCAAGCTGCAACCACCCTTGTGGATGGCTGGCACTCAATAAACAGCCATTATGGTCACCCTTTGCCTTCATGTTGTCGGACTGTCCGAGAGGAGTGGCACCTTAAAGGGCGAAGAATGTGCTGCAATCCTTAATCAGCTGTAACTAATACTGTGGCAGCTGCTAGATGCAGCTCTCTGAGCTCCAGCCCCGCCCTTCTTATTGCAGTTGACAAACACTGAGCCCATTGAGCGAGCATCAAACTCTGCCCCCATATGCTGCAGATCCAGTCCACAATGATTCTCGGAAAGGCCAACTCCCCGACTGGGCTCTTATCTCGAACTTCCATTTAGTGCTTCAGTTTCAACAGAGGGCGCTCCCCTAAGTTCTTGAAAATTTAATTATCATCGTGCCGGGATTATTCCTATTCTTCGCGAGGTAGACGAGTTGTTTTCTTCGGCTCAGCCGATTTTATCAATTTAATAATAATACACATATAATAATAAAATACATAATTTCAATTTAAGAGTATTTGGAATAAGTGAACACTAGAGTTTCCACTGGCATCACCTCTTCTATTTTTGTGTCACTTGATTTACAAAGTCGGCACTCTTGCGCCCGAGATCGTAAGTGTGGGACTGGGATTATCTGATGCCGTATCTAAAGACATCCATCAATATGTCTGGACTATATTAATCGCATAGAAAGCATCTCGCAGGCACTACACTGCCACTTCCACTTAGCTTTCAAGATAAACAGGAAAATTTCCATACAAGCCGAGGCGGAAAGAGGAGTGCAAGCAAGAGTCTATTGTGGAATCATTTAAAACTCAAAAGGAAAATGTCTAAAAATCTAATCAAAATGATAGCCCCTTGAAATTCGGAATCGTCTCTCTGGTACACAAATCACGTCAGCAGACAATTTATCAGCAAGCCCTGGTAGAAACGGGCTGAATTCTTAAAGCTAATGAAATGCAATTGGAAATTTATTGGTCTGCATGCTGATAAGGCTCTGCCCGAACCCGAATTTCGGGCGGCGACTGAAGAAGTGGAGTTCCACTTGGCTTGTCCGTAATTACAATTGCCAGTCGCTGGCTTGGGGAGCTTCTGCCGTTCACAACTGGGTCCATCCACATGACGGACACCAACAATAGGGGTATCTGAAATTATTGTGTAGCTACAAAACAATGACGACAACATCGCATCAGTCTGTCAGTCCGCAGTCGAAATCGTGTGCATGTTGCATGCAAGGTTTGCCGCCCTTCTCCCTTGTTGATTATGCTGATGACTTTTCGGGCTCTCTATCTCTAAATTACTTCCGAGGCCCCTCTTCTTTGCTAATAATAATAATGAAAAAGTTTTTCTCTCCCGTACTCTTTGCGATGTAAGTATATGTTCGGGCAATAGCTTAGGGTTAATTCGTCGAATTTGTTTATGTCTGCCTAACATGCAGCCCAAGGGACACAAAGGCGGAAGCTGAAGGATTTTACGAAGGTGGCAGCAAAGTCATTGCCTCGGCCAGAGATAAAGATTAGATAAAGAGCCTCTGACATTTTTTAGTACATGAAATTATTAAACGTTGAATGCAAAATTCTGTATTAATTTTATTTTTATTTAATCCACCTGATAAACATTAAGTATGTGTGCTGATTCAAATCCGGCTAACTTTGCAAACACATGTGACGGCTTCTCTGGCGGGAGATTGCAGTCTTTCCATTCTATTCAGCAGACATTATCTCTGCCTTGGCGTCATCATTAACTTTGTTTAGTCTTTTAGGCACCCACTTTTCAGCTACTAGAATTCAACTTAGATTGAATGAAATTCTGGCTCAGCCAGTCATCGAATTGACCTTCGTTATACAATGGGTGGCCAGGCATCTTTATTGCAAACTCAAATGCAATTGCCGCATCTCGCGCCTCAAGTAACTCTTAATGGAATGCATTAGGGCTATATATAAGCCTCTCTGACGCAAAACCCATTTCCCCACTCGAACGATCCTCTCGAGTTACGTGGCTGTTATGGTGTACGATGTTGCATAGGCGCACAGACTATGTGAGAGTAGGCAAAGGAACAGAAACTTAAATTAGCCCCAATTGTTTATAATTGTGCAAAGTGCTTCAGTTGTTGTCAAGTGCGTCGTGTGAGGAAGTGGAGAACGGCCAGAAATCGCGTTGTCCGGTCACAATTATTATGAAGAATCTTACGAACCGCAAACCAGCCGGAAAATCCACCCGTCCAATGTATTTTGAATTTTTATATTTGTATTTACTATAGTTATATAGTCACTACAGTGACAAGAAAAAGTCTGTTCATCTATTACAGTTTAACTATCGACAAATGATACCCGTACGCCGATCTAACTTAAAAAGTTCTTATGATCGCTTAATGCAATCTCAGAACTATTGTCATGACTTAACAAACAAAAAACTATTATAGCTGCAAGAGAATAAACACAAGCTTCCTCTCAGGTTTTCTCGCTACCGGTTTAATTTCCAGATAATGGAAGTCCACAACGTCAGAGTTAAGTTTAAATGGAAAATAAAATTCAAAATACTTTTAGTTTTTCAGACTGTTGTCGCTCCCTATTCAAGGCGAAGACCGCTTCTGTTTTTTTTTTTTTTTGCTTTTTGCATAAATACATAAATTTTATAATTTTTCGATCGGAGCTCAGCCGCGGTGATAACCGTTCGTTGATAAGCCCGATGTAAGCCGGATTTTGGTGGAACAACTCTTGGCGATTCTGGCGCCGCTGTCAACGAAAACATTTTCAAGTGCCTATTTTTATAAATCACTGTGGACGGCAGTCCACGTAGTGAGGATGAGCACCGAGACTGTGGTGCGCAAGGAGACTACTATATACAGCCGTAGAATTGAAAATCTGCTACGATAGTCCGATCAGAACCATTTATATCTTGACCGAAAGGTATTGTTAACCTCTTTGAAACTGCATACTAAGATTTTTCAAAAACTGATTAGTTTAGGAGAAATGGGAGTGCAAGTGCGAAAATGAAAATGTTGAAAAGTGGATTTCTTACTCTCACGATTTTTTAACTTAGCACACCCTGACTGATCTAATAAGGTGACTTCTTGAGCAGACGAGTGGAGGAGTTCAATAACGACCCCACACCGAGCCCGTCAAAACCGCCGCTCAAACATGACTGAGCTACTTAGATATGCAGGTGACAGCCACAGTCAACTTTTGGATATTTTGCGCATTTCGCTTTGTTTTGGCTTTTTGTTCAACAAGTTTTCGCCATTGAACATTCAGAATATTTTGGATGCTTTGAGCCTGACACTATTAGCCGACGGGCTTTTGCCCGCGAATTGCGTAGCTGGAAATAATCTATCAATGAAGTGGAGGGGATACCACAGCCAAAGCCAGAGACCCAATGTCAGCTGCTTCATCATAAGTAAAAATAGTCACAGATTCTGAGACGACCCCTTGGAATTGATTTATTAAACATGTGTTGATCTCTGGCTTATTCTCTCGATGGCGACGGGTGTTCACGCCTTAATCGTCAACATTTTAATTTCGCAAATATTTTGTTTCATTTCCTAAACACATTAATCAAGTACTAGTCCCAGTCAGCTAGTGACTTTAAAGCGCTTTTGCTATGGTTAGCTGTAGGTACTCATATTCAAAGCAATTTCCTTTTCCGATTTGGCTGGATGATAAGACAGCATCGGCTGCCTCGCTGTCTAGACATCGCAGTTGGGCTGCCCACAGGAAAGGCTGGAAGACAGTGAAGCTGGGATGAAAGACACTCGCGATAAGTCTGAAGCCTGCCTCCCAGGCCGCGCTTTGTGTTACGGCGAAAGTTGTCAATGCTGTCAGAGTTGCGTTCCAGATAGGCAAAAACTGAAAACCCCTCCGCATAGGGAACCAGACCTGAACCCCTGCCATTTAGCCAGTCTCAAAGTTCAATTCGGATATATTTTTTAGCATAACAATAGATGCAAAGCGAACTATTAAATGCCAATGCAAACTGCAATTGCATAAATTTCAGAAGACAATAGCGAGGTTCGAAAAAATCCAAACAATTAGACGCCCACATGACCCACAAAAGTCACAATTCGAAATATCGTTACAGAAGGAAGAAAAAACTGGCAAAGATAAAATGTGAAGCCCTGTGGGGGTTGAAAGTTATTGAATTTTTTACAATATTTAATTTATGTTCGCTTGACTCGAATTAATTTGCACGATTGAAATTATTGGCCGTTGCACTGAATATGCAACGTAATCTGTTCTGAAAAAACTTAGGTTTTGGGGCCTTGTTCCACTTCAGTTTTAAGCTTGCCTGATTGTATGTTCCGCTGAGAGGCTTATCAAGACGTAGATGACATTGAAAGCATGGATTGATTGCATTACTACTTTCAAGGTAAACTTTGGGCAGAGATGGCTCAATTGAGATTACGGTCATCTCTTTCTATAGAGAGAAATTACTTTATATGTAAAGTCTCTTTATAAAAAAGTTTATTATATTAGTTGGTGCGAGTTTTTTAGCCCATGTCTTATTAGTTCGACTTTCAGGGAATATCCTACCCAAACTTAAACCCAAACGTTCCAAGCACTCTGATTGATGATAAACGCTAATTTTCGCTGAATTACTTCATCCACATTGAGCAAAATGATAGACATTCCTAGGCGTCGCCTCATCAAGTGCACAATTAAATATGCTGTTTATAAGAAGCTCCGGGTAAAGAGGGAAATGGGTGACTGTGCGAGCTTGAGCCGCCAGCAGACCATGAACTGCAATCAAAACAATTACAGCCAATTCACACTGTGCTAAAAACAACACCAACTATCCGGAGCAGTCACTGTGTTCACTTCTCACTCCAGTCACAGCTGCGGAAAGCTCGGTGGTACAGAGAATCAACAGCAATAAAGTAGAAACATCGAAACGTCGTTCGTATGTTGATGACATTAGAAAATCGTTGTTTATTGCATTTCCTTGTTATTATTGTTGCTGAGGCTAGCTGGCCGGCGAGTCAGCAGTCTTTGTTACATCGCCCCACAAGGAATCAGAACTCCTTCGGCGCGCCGCTCCAAGTGTCAACGAACCGAAGCGACGAGCCAGCCTGTTGACAGCCAGCCAGCAAATAGCCACAGTGACAGCAGCAGCAGTTCTTGGGCCTGGGACACGCTTATCCATAGATATTCCTTAAGTGTTCCTGTGTTCGAATGTGCCAGACAGATGTTAAATAAATGCGAAATATGGAATACACAGTTCTCTATCGAAGAAATTAGCATATTTTATCTCGATTGCATTTGAAGGGCTTTTACTGCAATCATAAAACTGTTCTCTGATATTTTGTAACAGTTAATCCTTTACTCGTTCTTTTTAAACGTTACGTCCAAGCATTCCTCACAAGACAATAGTTTCATAGATTTTATTGAAACCATGGATTCACCTTTCTATTTGCATTAAGCCCTTTATTTACAACCTACAATGTGCTGAGTTTTTCCTACTTCATAAGGATGCGCCCAGGGGCTATAGTTGGCCACTATTTCGTTTTTTCTTCGAATACCGTGCGTCACGTGAATTAGATGATAATTAGGCGTTAATCAGAAAACTTGGCCCTAGAAACGAACCAGGTATGACGGACAGGCACGAGTGCGAGTCCCACTGTGACAGGGGAAGGGGAGTTAAGGGAGTGACCGAGTTCGATGAACGAGCCGCTTCAATTTATGAATCCTGGCTTCAATTAATAATGATTGATACAGTTTTATCTCATAAGTCCCAAGGGGCTCTAGCAATGAACATTTAAGTGCGCGTGGTTGATTATAAACGAAAAACCTCTATTTGAATGCCGCAGCAATTAATCAATGTTTAAAGTGAACACACACAAACCAGGCTGACATGAAAACGCTTGGAATTTAGGGAAAACGAAGGGTCCAACAGTCGAGACGATGTCCACAGCCAGTGCCGGCAGTCGCCCGCCTCCCTCGCCGATCTCGGTCCCCATCTACGATGGCTACGCCACGATAAGAGCTCGTGGCCTGACCCGATCCCGATCCATCCGTGCAGCTGCGGAGTCCCAGGCATCAATTGACGGCCAGCCGACTCCGATTCTTCAGAAGCCCAGACGCCAGCGAACCGTTTCCCTGAGGAGCAACTACAGTCTGCCAGGCGGTCAGCCGGAGGAGATATATGCCAGAGCTAAGCCTGTGCGGACCCCCACCATTGGCGACCTGGAACCCATCTACACCAACCCGTCGGACTTCCGCCCGCTCTCGGATGCCTCGATCTCTTCCGGGGGCGGCAGCATGCCCTGCGACTACCAGAACGTTAAGAAGAACTCCCGGTTCTCCTTGGACTCCCTGCAGAGCAGTGCCACTCCCAAGACGCCGGATTACAATACCGCCGGCGAGGAAGAGCCCATTTTTCTCTACACCGCACCAGACAGTCCGAAGCGAAGGTTGGATAGTGGAATTCGTGGCTCCTACGACAGCTCCGAGCGGGGCTGCTATTCTCCGCTGCCCCGTATGAGTTTTGACATGCAAGAGCGCGACTCTCCGCGCTTGAGGCCGCCGACCCTGCGTCACAACTCCATCGGTGCCCCGGTCAATCGGCGCCCTTTGACCTTGTCCCTGAGCGAGACGCCCCGCTCTCCCTCTGGGCTGCCACCTCCAGCTCCAGTCCGACGGGAGAGCCTGTACGCCAAGCCAAAGATATATGCCACGCCCACGAGGCCGCCGACCACCACACGGCTGAATCTGTACGAGCTGCCTATTGCGCCCCAGCGGAGCAGCAGCGCCGAGCTCCTGGAGAGGTCCTTCACAAGCCAGAGCCTGGCCACCATCGAGGACGAGATGTTGGTGATGCCCAGTGCCATGCCCATGTTGCCCATGCTGTCCAGTGCCGTCGACAGGCGCTACCACACGCTGGGCCACATGAGGGTCAAGAGCATGGGCGCAGGTCTGCATCGTAGCCTGGACGTTCCAGTGGGTTCCATGCTGGACATGGCCACTGGTGGAGGCGGAAACTGGAGACACAAAGGGGGCAACAAGTCAGCTGGCAACATATACGCTTCCGCGGAGGCGGCGGTCAGCGATCTCAACCGGATGGCTCCGGAATACATGGACCCCCTGGATTTTAAGATTGGATGTCAGACGACGTTGCGGAGCAAGCCCCTGATCCCGTGGTACGAGCTGGCCATTCGAAGAGATTTTAAGAGGCAATCCTGTCCGCCGATAAGCGGCTCGTCTGTCTCTGTAGGCGGAGGAGTCGGTGCGCCGTCCTTGACCCTGGCCACATCGCCGCGCGAGGAGCTTGAACAGGTGATGTACAATTATAATGGGATTATTGTCTCAGTAATAGGGTGAAGAGGATTTTAGGTAATGGCAAGCGCAGAGAATGTCGTATATTTTTCTCTTTAAAAATTTCAGCTAGAATTCCATCTGGTATTCAATGCTACCCCATCCTCTGATCCACTTCTGAGAGGCTGTCTTGCAATGTCAGACTGCACAAAAATTTTACAGTGCCATGTTGTATCTTCTTCTATCTGTTACAAAATTCATGTTATGCTTGTTTGCTCCCAGTGATGTCTTCACCTGGCATTCCTCATCCGGCTTTGCTATTTCGAATGCAGCTCATCCAGTATGGCCAAGCTATGCAGGTCTAGGCTGTGGACAAGAACTCAACATTCACAGTCGCACTTGACCAGCGATTCCTAAGTTGTATCGAATTTGGCAGAGACGAGGCCAGAATCCGAGCCCCATTCAGCTGTCAGTCGCCGTTAGATGCGCTGTGCGCTGATTGATTCAATCAAAGTATCATGAGAAGCCAGGCTGCATTTGTCTCTGCAGAGGTCTTTGGCTTGGGACTGGCTGGCATATTAAGTAAACGGGCCAGGCCAAGCTAAGTCTCTCCCATAGATTGCCGTTTTGACTGTATTGGACCTGAATCCCACAGCAACGGCAGGCCCAGCTCCACCAGCAACATCTGTTGTTGCTGATGACCAAAACCGATGACCTGATTTCGCAGAACATGCAATTGATATGTCTTGCAAAGGAAACATAGTCTGCTCGCCCATTGGAATGCCCTGTATGCAGTCACTTCAACGATATGGTTTCTGACACCCACACTCGGGAGAAATGCGATTATTATTGTCACTTGTTGTTATTCATAAATCTCATATTTAAATTGTGGAGGATACTAAGACCTAAATAATGACAACTGATTTAGCTTTTGCCGGAAATAAAAAATGTTGCAATAATAACTAACCTAATACTTATAGTAGTAGTATATTCAAGTTATTATACGCTTTGAACTTATGAACTAATTGTTTCGAGAAATTATTTGTGTTTATTTGGTCTTTCTCATTACACTATTGGAACGTAATACTCTGGGAAATCAGATTAGATTTTGCCATAATTAAAGCACTTGAGTATCTAAATCTATGGAAATACCCGACAAATCGAATATCCCACACCCATTCAAATCCATCGACGAACCCAAAAAGACCAAACAAAAACTCAAGCGCTGAAGGCATGAAAACTAAGAGACTTCGTCGCCAATTGCGGGTCCAATCAATGTCAACTTTCAAAACAAATAAAGTTGCCATTATGCCAAGCTCTGAGTAAGTTTGTTTTTCCTCGATTTTTCGTTTTGGTTTTTGCGCATTTTTGATACGACGCTCGTTTTTAAAGCGGTTTTTAAGTTTATCCCCAGTGCCGCTGCCGAGTTTTTAAGGCGTTTTTCATGTTCATTTCATGTTTATTTATGAGCAGCTCCAACAGCTGCCACGCCTCGGTGTATGTGGGTAACCTGAGCCGGCCAAGAAGTCAACTGTGGAAAGTGAAATTGTCAGATGGCGTGTGAACAGGCGCCGCTGTCAGCTTCAGCAACACTGATCACTGCCCGCTGACCAGCAAGTCAGAGGTGATATCAGAATCTTGATTGGGAGTCAAGCGGACAGGGTTGAGTGCCAGAACTTGAATGCCTCAATTGATTTAATTCATTCGATTTATTCGTTATGGTTTTATTATTTTTTGGGCATTTACATATTGCCCCCTATGTAGTAAGCGTTTATTGCGTCATTATGATGCGAACTTGCCTATAACATGATTAATGGGCCTTTATTGGAAATGGGTTATCGTTAAATTAATGAATTTTAAGTTTTTTTGTGGCCTCGTAGAAACCGTAATTCTAAAAGCGTAAAAAACCGCTATATCTCGAAATTTAATACGTTTAAATAATACATTTAAAAACAAAGAAGTTAACATTTTTTTTACATTTATTTCGCCATTATTCCTATGGCAGCTATAGGATATAGTGGTCCGATTTCGGTCATTCCGACATATATACTGCGTGCTTAAGAAATAGATATGCTCAAAAACTAGTTTGCGTAGAAACCGACAGACAGACAGACGGACAGACAGACGGACATGGCTAGATCGACTGGGCTGGTGATGCTAATCAAGAATATATATACTTTTTGGGGTCGGAGATGCCTCCTTCACTGCGTTGCAAATATCATGGCAAAATAATAATAATCCCTCTGCAAGGGTATAAAAACAACACAAACACACCAAATTACCAGTGTTTCATATGAATCTCCCACCTTAACCATCAGTAAAGAGTGTAATTGGAGTACATTTTGAGGGTTAGCTCCCCCTCTATGGCAGCGTTTTTTAACCAGTTCAGGTCTTATTATACTTGTGCCACTTTTAGGCGCTGCGCCATGCCATGCATAATTATTAAATCTTTCAGCTGACAAAACGCCAACAAATTGGCAACTCAGGCTCGGCCTTAAATAACTTGTTTGTTTTTATCTATCGGGGACCGCTTATTAAAACAGTTGCTCTGTGATAAACGAGATGGCAACTGGCAATTGTGGCGAGTGGCCGAGTGCACATGAAATATCTCTATATCTCGCAGATAATAATTCCAGCCGCGGCACAGAGCTAACAAAGAAACTGGTTGACTAACTGATGGACTGAGTGAGTGAACGTCTATCTCAATTGGCGGCCTGTTGGTTTTTCTCAGAGGCTTCGCGAAGGCAACAGTTTCCCCACAAGACTCTCTGGTTTTCCCCGTTCGCTTCTTTAAATTTGTAATTAAATTATACATACTCGTATTTTTTTCACTATTTAAGGCAGCAAGTTATTCCGAGCGGGGCACGTGTTTTAGACTCCTAGCTTGGACATTTACTCTGTACTTTTTTTGCCTTTTGTCGACCTGTCACAGGTGGCTGAAGTCCGAAACCAGTTCTGTGCGAGTAGTTCCTCAGCAGGGTTCCCAAAAGACCAACAGCCGAAACCTCGATAAAAAAAAGAACATGAAAACTTGTTTCCGACAGCAAGCAGAGCTGGAAGGCAGCTGCGACGGTGAAGACTCAGACCCAAAGACCCGTGATGAAGCTGTTCAAAAAAAAGGACGATTCGCTGTCGGCTTCCCTCTCCAATTGGTACACAAACGTAGTGGCCCTTTTCCCCGAGGAAATCAGCGACTGGCGGAGTAAACTCGATTCGACTTGAGCCCAGAATCAAAACAAACAGAATTGAGCTGGCGAAACCACAAGCCTGAGTCTGGGTCTTCGTGTCTCTTGATAAGCAACAAAGAGGGGGAATGTAAACAAATTCAAAACTTTTAGCTGCCATGTTGATTTGAATGCTCCACACAAATATTAATGCACCGCTGCATCTTCGTTGTCTTTTTAATGTGCCTCTTGCGGCTTCCGGTCTTGAAGAAATCTATAAGACACGAAAAATAAATACACGAAATTAAAGGGGAACTAAGGGCACTTGAATGGCCATTGATCGCGTCACTGTCGCAAGTCATTGTTGTGATTGTCTGGGCAAATGCGTTGTTGATTGAGGGATTATCTGCGAGAGCCAAGAAAATCAACAAAAATAAGTTGTTCAATTACTCTTTATTTTAGTAATTTTGGAAAATGTATAATAAAATGGTTTTACAATATCATGAAATTTCAATAAATGTTTTTTGGTAATCTCCACTAAAATCAAAATCTCCAACAAATATGGAAACGTCTTTTTCTTTCCATGTCAGGTAAGTTTACATGCTGCAAACTCACATCCCAGGGGTTTGACGTAAGCTTGCTGCAGACACCATTATCCAAATGGCAGACTTATTTGTTGAACATTATACACTAGCTTTAGACAATGGCAGAGCGGGAGCGAATCGGCAATTTTAAAAATAATAGTGCTGGCAATCTTGATTTTTCACCAGCCACTGGGACAGACGATTTCATTCTGGGAGCAGGCGAAGTTGCATTGGCGGCGGATCAAAGGCGATTCAACTCGCCTGCGCGGATAACTCCGTGGGATGGCTGCCTTCTCTTTCGGTTCAGCTGTCTCAGATGCTTAATGATAATTTGCTATTTCTCTTCGCTGGCGGCTCCGAGTCACTTGCCCCAGATCCTTATGCCCATGTCCCTGTGTTCTTAGTTTTGGTCAGACACTTCAATGTGTGAGTTTGTTTGCGCGACGAGCAATCAGAAGGGATTAGTTCGTTAATCATTTTATTATGGTCCAGGTCTTAAGATTCGATTGAGCTCGAAGTGAAATCATTTTCGGTCGGGCATCGAAAAGAAGCAGCGAATGAGAAATCAAATCAAGATACGAACCTGATGGGGGTATCTGGAATCTTAAACATGAAATCAATTTCCACTCATATGAATTGATTATTTTACAGTCACAAAAGAAGCCCCTCTTTATAAAATCAAATTTTGTGACTATTAATAGTAAAGTTTACAAAAATAAATTAGAAATAATTCAACCTTTTAAAATTTCAAAAACTTAACTTTAATTAATTTTAATTATAAGTTCTACAATATTATATTAAGATAAATTATGTCAAGGCAGAGCTATTTTCATTTCAAAATACCTTTCTATAGCTTTAGTCGTTTAGAAGTTATGGGCGCGGGAAATCTAGCGTTCTTAGCTGTTTTCCCGCCAAACTAGCGGGAAAACCAAAAAGTAGTAGAACAAAAGTTGTTCAGCTTAAGCTGTTGAATAAAATAAAAATGGTTCCAGGATTCTAAAACAAAAAAATTCACAGACCCACAGACAGACAAACAACAGGAAAAACGTTTTCATTTCGGACAGGCCGGTAAAATGTTGTTTACTGAATATCTATTGAACGGAATATCGGATCGGGACAACAACATTAAAAAATTGGGGATTTTTGCTCCACCGACCCCAATAGCTCAAATTTTCAAAATTTTCATTTTCGCACTTTTACTCCCATTTCTCCTGAACTAATCCGTAGTATGCAATTTCAAAGAGGTTTACAATACCTTTCGATCAAGATATAAATGGTTCTGATCGGACTATAGTTGCATATTTTCAAGTCCCGGTGCTCATTGTCCCTCCGTGGACTGGCGTCCACAGTGATATATTTAATTTAGCACACGCTATCTTATCTATTCTCCTCTGATATAACTAGGCATTTCTAATCATTTCTAATCTTAATCAGTTATCGCACTTGGTGGGCCTTAAGCATGGGAGAGTCACATAGGTTAGAGCCATCAACTTCATTAATTTGCACTATCGCAAAAATGCATCAACTTTGCAGAAAGTATGTCCATAATGCAGCGAGGTCAAACCTATCAGACCTGGTCGAAGCTTCCAAGGAAATGGAGTCCCCAGCTTTGACTGACACCTGACCTTGGTCGGCCTTTGTCAATTAGTCATTACTGCCCAACCATCCGAAGAGGGAATGCCAGCTTACAGAATTCCATATGCCATCCTTGGGAAACTTTCACTATCAAAGGCTTTTCCTGAAAGGCTTTTCAATGAAAATATAATAAATTCCACGCTGCCGCATCATAAGCCAGCAAACGAAGAGACAACTGCTTCAGTTGGATTCTGCTATGTAAATTCAACAAATGTCATGTGCTGCAGTTGCTGGCGCTGCTGTTTCGGAGGCATAAATCACTGGAAAGGTCAAAGGGCACACGCCTACGGCATGTGACTGACACCAACACACATGGTTGCCCGATGCTGCAACAATTGTCAAGTGGGCAGCAACAGTCGTTGCTGCTACGGCATGATTTATGTACGGCAGCCACATCCGCACCAGCGAACATTTTGGGTTGCCGGCTGAGTTTATTGAATTTATCGCTGGGCGGGCGACCTATTTACGGCAGTTAATCGAAGGCCACTCGCCTTATCAAGTGGAAGCACTATCAGTGCCTATCAGCAAACAGCAATTCCTCCGCTTAAACGCTCGTTTTACATAATGGAGTCCGGACGAGAGAACTGCTTTGCGCTGCCATTGAACTTGAACTCTGCTTTGTGTCTGCAAAATTCCAGCGAGAAATTCAGCAATTCATCAGTGGCTACAGGAGCAGCAGCCAAATTAAAGCTGGCTTTTCCCGGTTTCCCCTGTACTCCGCCGCTTTTCGCCCTTCGTGTCTGCGTGTCGCTCGCAGCTGATGCATAACCATCTTACGCTTCGGTGCCTTCTACGTGCAAATGAAGTGCAACAACAGCAGCGAGCACCAGCAACATTAAAAACAGCAGCAGAAACATACGCCCCCTTCTCCGTAGCCAGGAGGCCCACTATTACAGTTTGTGAGTCACTGATAGCTTAAAACATAGCAGAGGTTCTCTGGAGCTGAAAGAGGGTTGGTTCTGTTTCGTTTTCCTCGTTTTATTGTTGATGTCCTTCTGCGGCTTTCCTCTATTTTCGCTCTCAATTCGCAGTTTCTGTCATATCGGTATATCGAGGACTTTTTGAGTTTGTCCCTCGTGCTTTTCAAGTCAGTGTTAATTACTTGCTCGATTGGGGGGGTCTTGACCCAACCGGTTTGTCTGTAGGAATTGATCTCCTAGTAACAATAGTAGTAGTTTACACATTTCTTGACTTATTTAAGTAGTTGCTAATAGCCTGCCACGTTGAGCCGCGTTTAATGCCGTAAATCTAACATTACCATTGGCATACGGCTATTTCGTTTGCCGGACATTGAAGTGACTTCATTGAAAATGTGAAATACCAGGCAAACACACCCATTTATTAAGATGAAAACTAATAGGGGCAGAAAATGTTTGTATGCTAGAATTTCTGGCCCCCCCTCGATTCCCCATTGCTCTTAGATAACATCTTGCACGTTTCGAGTTTTAATTTGCTTCTCACTTAAGCAACTTGGCATGGCACGCTTTATAGATGGAGAGCATTCGAGATGGAAATCCGTCATCGGATTCAAGGTTGTCAGTTGTGCGAGGCAACGCTTCGCTGTACTTGTCTGGCGCTGGGAATAATCACTGGGCTCTCTTTTTATGATCTAACCCCAGCAAAATTGCTCGCTAATGCGTTTTAATTGCGGGGGTCTGTGGTGCTAAACAACAGTAGCAGGAACTTAGGAAGTGCTGACTTCTCTTCGTGTGTCACGTTACTCATACGCTCGGTAATCAATTTTAATGCCTGCCGCTTACGTGAGCTGGCAACCAAACGAATCGGATCCGATGCAGAGCCGCCATTTCAATACGGAGAAAGTTGAAAGGGTTACCACCGAGAGGTCTGGGGGTTGTACGTGGTGTTTAATGTGATTCGCAGGCTCTAAGTGTGCGGTCTTAACGCTTGTTGTGATCACGTTTGCAAATTCATAATTTAATTAGTCTGGTGTATTTAAAATTCCCGTCATGTATCCCAATTGAAGATGATAAAAATGGTAAATTACGTGGGGAAGCTTTTAACGACCAACGGTAAGCGACGTTGCGCTCAGCTTTCTGCTTCTTGGCCAATTACATCTTCCGCTCTGAGTCACACACTTTTCTTAGAATTCTTTCAGTGGCACTCGCCAGTTTGTTGCAGTTGCCCATGTTTATTCTCAGTCTGTATCTCACTTCTCTACCATTTCCAAGGCTCATAAGACGTAACACATTGTTCTTCTGTATTTTTTAGTCAAAAATTTTTCTTCCATGACCTTTTTCGCAGATCTTTTTTATAAACATATACTTTATGGGGTCGGAGATGCCTCCTTCTGCCTGTTACATACATTCTCGGTTGTCACTAACATACAAGTATAATACCCTTGTGCCCTATGGCTACCGCGTATAAAAATTGAATTTTGATAAGAAGCAGATATTTTCTCCAAGTGCTCTTAGGCCCCAGTCAGGGCCAGAAGTTTTGAAAAAGTTCATAAAGCCGGGCTCAGAGCCCGGTGTGCGTCCGAGGTGAGTCGCAAGTGGCGAGTACAACGTCTTGCATGCCAAGCAGCTCCTTTGCCTTGGAATGCGAGGCACGAACGAGATGATGTTGCCAAACGGATGGCACAGCACTATGTGGGAAATATGATGAACTGCACAGCACAGACCTGGCCTAACCCACTCTGTCTCTTTCTCTCCTCTTATCGTTACAGGCCCATGTGGTCACCGCCTTCGAGCAGTCGCTGTCGAACATGACCAACCGGCTGCAGCAGCTGACGGCGACGGCGGAGCGCAAGGACGGCGAACTGACGGACATGCGCCAGACCATCGAGCTGCTGCGCAAGCAGTCCATCCAGGCGGGTCTAACCACGGCGCACATGCAAAGCATGGGCGTGCAGACACAAGGACACATCAAAAGCCAGGGCCTGGGTCAACCCGGGGAACAGAAGCCACCGCACTCTGGAGCCCACCGCCCCAGCAATGGAACCGGCACCGGTGCAGTGGGCCTGGGAATGCAACGCCAGCACAGCACAGACTCCATGTGCTCGCTGAACTCCATCAGCTCGGGGTGCTCGGCTGCCCAGGATAAGAACAAGGCCAGCAAGAAGAAGGGCTGGCTTAGGAGCAGCTTCACCAAGGCCTTTTCCCGCAATGCCAAGATCTCGAAGACCAGCCGTCATGTGGGCCACCACCACCACCACAACCATAGCCAACAGGATCCGGCTTCGGGAAAACTTCCTCTACCCAATGGCCATGGGGAGCTCTTGGGTCTGGCCTCCCTGGCCACCCAGCCGCCTCCTTCCCTACCGAAGAGCAGCCAGAGCAGTCCCGCTAAGACACTCACCCTCATAGATAATGCCAAGCCCATTGATGCCATCGAACTGGAGGAGCAGCAGGTGGTCGAGGACCTCAAGAAGCAGCTGCGGGAGAAGGATCTTGTCTTGACCGATATACGTCTGGAGGCCTTGAGCTCGGCTTCCCAGCTGGAGAGCCTTAAAGAAATGATGAACAAGATGCGGGCTGAAATGCTGTCCCTGAAGCAAAACAACGAGCGCCTCCAAAAGCTGGTAACAACGCGCTCGCTGGCCGGCTCTGAAGCGAGCTTGGGCCAAGCTATCAGTCCAAATGGATCGGTGGCTGGCAGCTCTGAGGTGTCGCGTCGCTACTCCCTGGCGGATGGCAGCAACCGCCCCCCGATGGAGCTGCCAGACCGTCTCACTGAGGAGCTTGAGCTGGAGGAGGAGTGCTTGCCGCCGGCCCCAGCACCAGAGCCGCCACCGCCGCCGGCTCCCAATGGCGTTAACGTGGCTCCCCTGAGTCCCAGCACCCACATTGACCTCACTCCTCCTCCACCAGCACTGGAGGCAGCTCCAGTAGCCAGTCCAGTGCACATGCCCAGTGCCACAGAGGAGCTGACCGACGTGTGCGATGGGAAGAAGATCGCCATTGCCTGCTACCTGGGCCAGCCAGATGCGTTTGCCAAGTACTGTGATGAGTTGCAGGAACTGGACGGCTTCTATGCCAATGGGCACGAGGCGGATGTACACTCCCAGGGAGAACGCAAGGCGAACTTCGCAGCCGCCAGCTGCAATGAGTTTGTTATTGCCTGCACTTACATATCCGGCAAGACGACGTGGCAGAACCTGGATTACGTGGTGCGCAAGACCTTTAAAGACTATGTGGCTCGCATCGACCCGGGCACCAATCTGGGCCTGAACACGGACTCGATCACCTCCTACCACTTAGGTGAGGCGAAGCGGGGCCCGGAAATGGGCTTCCCAGAACTGCTGCCCTGCGGCTACATCGTCGGCAACGTGTGCACCCTGTATATCTGCCTGCAGGGCGTTGGGAGCTTGGCCTTCGACAGCCTCATCCCACGAAGCATCGTGCATCGATACATAAGCCTGCTAACTGAGCATCGTCGCCTGATCCTGTGCGGGCCAAGTGGCACTGGGAAGTCGTACCTAGCCCGCCGGCTGGCAGAGTTCCTGGTGGCCCGGGCGGCACGCGGTAACCCTTCAGAGGCTATCGCCACGTTCAAGTAAGCAGCTTTGATATTTTTATAAGGACCAAATCGGTCCTGTGTAAAATAAGTATTTTTCTTTACGTGATGTTTATATTTCTCTCCTCTCCCCAGCGTTGACCACAAATCTTCGAAGGATCTTCGTCAATATCTGGGCCACATTGCCGAGCAGGCAGCCATAGCAAACGGCGCTTCGGAACTTCCCGCTGTGATCATTCTGGACAACTTACACCACGCCTCGGCCCTCGGCGACGTCTTTTCCTGCCTGCTGAGCGCCGGCCCGGCAAACAAGCTGCCCTGCATCATTGGCACCATGTCGCAGGCCACCTGCAACACCACCAATTTGCAGTTGCACCACAACTTCCGATGGGTAAGGAGCTAGATCCTATCCGCAGAAGAAGAGATTTTTAAGAGCCCCTCATTTAGTTAATTGTAGCAAAACTAATTAAACTCTTTGTGTCTTGCAGGTCCTTACAGCTAATCACATGGAGCCCGTAAAAGGATTCCTGGGTCGCTTCCTGCGGCGTCGCCTCTTCCAATTGGAGTTGCAGACGCAGCATGCCCAGCCCGAGCTGGCGGCAGTCCTGGCCTGGTTGCCCTCTGTGTGGCAGCACATCAATCGGTTCCTCGAAGTACACAGCTCAAGCGATGTGACCATCGGCCCGCGACTCTTTCTCGCCTGTCCTCTGGATCTGAAGGACTCGCAGGTATGGTTTACCGACATCTGGAACTACCACCTGTCGCCATATCTCGTGGAAGCTGTGCGAGAGGGCGTCCAGCTATATGGACGCAGGGGTGGCGCTTGGAACGATCCCTCCGCCTTCATCAGGAACTCCTATCCCTGGCCCTATGGCCCGGACTCGGTGCCCCCACTGCGGCAGATCAATGCCGAGGATGTGGGCCTCGAAGGCGTGGCTTTGACCAACGGCGAGCAGCAAGATCCCTTGGTAAGTTCTCAGATTTAAATCCCATCGATACATCCAACTTATAAAGGCTTTTACTCTAGCTCAACATGCTGATGCGCCTGCAGGAGGCGGCAAATTATTCGGAGACTCAGGATCAGGAGTCCGATTGCGCCAGTCTGGACTCGAATGTCACTCCCGATAGTTCGGCGGGTGCTGAGTAAATAGCCCCAAAGACTAACCACTTCGTACATGCCAAATTTAGATGGACTAACTTCCGGAACTCACTGCGGGCCGCTCTACTGCACTTCCCAAAATACGTTTCCCCACACAAATGAGATTTCTTGCACTACTTTCGCAGACCCTCTCAAAAGAAGTTTCAAGGGGTCTCCATTTGCACCACAGCCATCGCGATTCATTCCAAACCATTGCTAACCCTTCCATCCGCATAACGCATACAGTAAATGGCACTTTTTAGCGCACTTGTTAAAAATGCAAATTTTCCTGATCCCAAATGTAAAAGTGAAGCACTAACCAATCCTCATCTACGGTCCAAACTGCGTTCCCGAAATTTCCAAAACTTGAGAGAAGAAACCCTTACTAAGATAAAATGTTATTGAAAAAACAAATAACACGATTTTGTATATAGAAAAAATGAAATCCCCTATGCTGAAGTGTGAAGCTGTTCGGTGGCTTTTGTGACTTTTTATACCCTTCCTAATCCAGCCCCGGCAGATCACATTGAATAGCATAAACCCTACATATAATATACTGTAAATGTAGCTCTAAGTTTTTGCTACTACCAATTTACAAGATGTATATTCGATGGAAAAAGCTTTTACTTTAGTTTGATTATTTGCGTAATCAGCATTATATATTGTTACAAACATACGTCGTATTTATAAACCCAATGAAGCAAAATACCATTTAAATATTTATTATGCCAGGCCGCGCTTTAACACAGGAATATGGGAACGTAAATACGTAATGATCCCCTACCTTGATATAATAGCTAAATTAACGACACATCCCAATCATCCCAATATTAACAACTACATACACTACCAATGCAAGCAGTAAAACTATAAGATACGATTAAACAAACTACGTACGTGTCTCTGTCTAATTTAAATGTGTGCATTTATAAATTATGACATCAAATCAAAATAAATTAAATATCAAACTCAAATTATACGTATATATTTTCCTCCAATATATTGATAGCAAAGTTATTAACCTAAATCTATGCCTATCAGGGTCGGAATTTACGTCCAGCACGGTTTTACGCTTACAAATGTGAGTAATGTTAGTTACCCTGCAGTACCACGGCATATTGATAACAACTGGTACTGGTGCACATATACGCACATTTGTATTTTAACATGGATTTTTTAATTTAACAGTTTATTTTATGGGAACAACAGGTAAAAATGTGGATCACCCAAAAAGAAAGAAACGCGATGTTTCAGCGCCCACAGGCTTTATGTCACTATAACGCCGACAGCTGATACAAGTTAAATAATTATTATAAAAAGCAATTCGAGATAAGTTTCAGTTAATAAGCCTCCATAATTCGAACCCAATGTAAAAAATATTGTGCAAAATATGGAATTTTAGGTGTTCCTAGACAGGGTTATTTAAAAATGATAAATTCATGATTATAGCATGGCGTCCATGTCGCAATGGATATAGGGAGTGACCAGTGCTAGTGAAAGTGACTCCTTGGGAAATGAGCCAAGGATCACTTCAGGGGCAGTCAGTTGTGGACTTTACGTAGCAAAGGCCGGAGGGATCAGAAGGATTAGTGAGCAACCAGTAGTAGTGAGTAACCAGTGCTAGTGCTAGTCAAAAGTGACTCCTTAGGAAACGAGCCGGGGATCACTCTAGCAGAAACGCAGGACAAAGGAGTTTATTTCAGCAACCACAGCGCAGTAGGTCTCTGGGAGGATTCCCTTTGACCAAGCGAGTCCAGTCTCAGAATTTCCTTCCATGTCGTACTGTGTAAGTGCCCAGGCGAACGGTGAGTTTGCCAGCGCGTCAGCTTAGCGGGAGCATCTGTAGCGTGCAGCACCAGAGTATCTAGCGGAGCGAAGCTCAGCAAGAGTATCAGAGTACGGGTAGCACCGGAGTAACAAGCGGAGCGTAAGCGCGGCGTGATCACCCAGACGGCGGTGGCGGAGCGTCGGGCGTCCTGTGCCCCGCTTAAGTCAGGTGTGGTGGAAAAGAGGTGAAAGTCCCATTTAAAATATATATTTAGACTACTTAAATCTAAACCCCGGTGTTCTTATTTTGGCACAGCGCCAACAAATATAAATTTGTTGCACCGAATCCTGGACGATGCTGACCAGTGGTCACCTATTGGGATCCTCTTAGTTGGCTGCCAACCCAAAATGCTGCTGCTTCAGAGCATACGAGGAGTAAAAGAAGGAGAATGAGAGCTGCCCGACCTTGGGAAGTGGCAACGGGAATGGTAATGGCCCGGGACGACTTGGCAAGCAGCCGCCGCCCTAGATACGCATAAGCACGGGTTCCGTGGAGAACTCATGGATAGAGATCATGGCGCCAATTTCGTGGCAGCAGTCGTCGTGGACGCGGATGTGCCCAACGATGACAAGGGGCAGGGCGACACTTCGCAGGTGTTCTACGACTACAATGCGGAGAGACCCACTAGCGGCCAACTGGACAAGGAGGTGGAGCAGCAGACGGAAGAGACCCGACACACAAAGATGCCTCGGGTCAACACTCCGCAGCTGGATCTAAAGCAGGGGTGCTCAAAATTGCCTTACGGCAGTGCCCTAACCAACACAAACAAAAGAAAACACACGTATCGACGCCGTTTTATTGCAACAAAATTAACACTGAGAGAAAAAAAAAAAGTTAAATTCAGAAAAATAATTATTTTGGTTGCTTCATTTGGTTATTTCATTTAAAAATTTACAGTTGATCTAGAAAAGTATCACTCATTTTAACGACACGCCAAAGAAATTCAAAGAAATGGTCCACAATAAACTAAAATCAAACTTAAATCAAATTCTATCAGAAACGCAAAAAAAAAGTGTCAGTGCAGAGCCGAGAACAAGACAACAACACTTTGCATTGTGAGTTGAGGAGAAAAAAAAAGTTCAATGAAATTGTTGTTGGCTTATCTCATTACGGACAGCTCACAAATAAGAATTAGCGTGTGCCCTAGGGATGTATGGCGTGTGCCGCTCCGTATGCTATGTGCCAAAACAAAAACAAATGTGCTCGTGTGCCATAGCATTGAGCACCTCTGATCTAAAGCATAATTTAAGTAATTTGTTCGTTTGGCCGCGTTTAATTTGAATTGAAAACAAACACAGCTGACAATATGGCCGTTTGGCCGTTTCGCATGGATTTTCGGTTAACACCATAAAACCGGTCTCACTAGAAATATGAAACCCTTTTAGCTAACTAAGGGTTTAGCGCTGGTGAGTACGTACATTAAGTAAAAATAAATATAACACGTGGTTCCGCCAGTCAGCCCCTTGACAATTCACAGACCGCTTAACAAAATATGTATTAAATGCTAATTAGTTAAACAAAATGGAGAAAATCATGAATTTGATCAATATTTGTTTTCCCAGCGGTCAATCAGTTTCATTTGTAGCCTAATACTCACCAGCGCTAAACCTTAGCTAGCTAAAACTGATTCATAATTCTAGTGTGACCGGTTTTATGGTGTTCACCGAAAATCCATACGAAACGGCCAAATGGCCACACTGTCAGCTGTGTTCGTTTTCAATTCAAATTAAACGCGGCCAAACAAACAAATTACTGAAATTACTTAAAAAATTTGATTTCCAAAGCCGCGGGGCCAGCTCCCGATGCCACCGACGAGGGCGAGCTGCTCCTGGCCCTGCAGCTGCTGCTTCTGCCACTGCTGGAGCGCTGCTTCAGATCCAGCTGCGGAGTGTTGACCCGAGGGCATCTTTGTGTGTCTGGTCTCTTCCGTCTGCTGCTCCACCTCCTTGTCCAGTTGCCCGCTCGTGTATTCGTAGAACACCTGCGACGTGTCGCCCTGCCCATTGTCATCGTTGGGCACATCCGCGTCCACGACGACTGCTGCTACGAAATTGGAGCTTAAGTCGCCGCGCCATGATCTCTATCTATGAGTTCTCCACGGAACCCGTGCTAATGCGTATCTAGGGCGGCGGCCGCTTGCCCAGTCGTCCCGGGCCATTACCATTCCCGTTGCCACTTTCCGAGGAAGGGCAGCTCTCATTCTCCTTCTTGTACTCCTCGTATGCTCTAAAGCAGCAGCATTTTGGGTTGGCAGCCAACTAATAAGAGGATCCCAATAGGTGACCACTGGTCATGGACTAGCAGGGAATGGAGATAGTTTGTCCATAATTTTTAAAATTCTGATTTTGGCCCCTTTTTATTGCTCCAGCAGTGACAGTAGCAGCAGCAGGGCCAGGAGCAGCTCGGCATCGGGAGATGGCCCTAGAGGTGGAGAAAAATCGATTACATCGATGTTTGGCTTGCCAACTCTAACTGCGCATCTGAGGAAGAAAACGTGTAATTGTAAGTAAATTTGTATTCATTTATTTTTTATAAATTACTCATATTTTGTTTTATATTAGTGTTCTGTTGGTGGTGCTGGATGAAGTTGTGGAGTGGACGGTCATGGACAGATAACTGAAACGTAAGTAATGTTAATATAAAAGCTGGTGAAATATGTATATATGTATATATGATCATTCCTGTAATTTGTGAACTTTTCCACAAAGTTAATGGATTCGATTTCAAAACAATTGAAGGAATCGCTGCCGCAGATTACATGAAGATTCGTCTAAGGGAAAGATTGTTTGCATATGAAACTAGAACGATTCCTCGTATCGCAACAATTCTCGATCCGCGATTCAAGAAGCAAGGGTTCCTTGCCCAATCGAACTCGGAGGAAGCGGCCAAGGCTTTGCAGGAAGAGCTGAACTCCGTTATGACAACAACTCCACGACCGCAGCCAGCACCACCAACAGAGGAACCTACACGGTTCTCATTCCTCAAAACTAAAATGGAGACAATAGTTCAATCACTTCGGGCGGATTCCATTATACTCTTACGCCAACATCTAGAGAAAGGGAACCAACCGGAAAAGTGCGATCCCTTGGCGTATTGGGAGGTAAAACTTTATATGCTAAGTCTTTTGTTCTTCAAATATTCAATTAAACAAAATATCTTATTTCAGATGTCAACTGATGAACCATTTAAAAAGATCTCGAAAAAGTTCCTTTGTATTCCAGCATCCTCATGCGAGTCTGAACGCCTCTTTAGCAAGGCAGGCCAAATGATTTCAGACCGTCGCACTCGCTTATCGCCATCAGTCGTCGATAAGCTTCTGTTCCTTAACAAAAACAAAAATATTAATAAAATTAAAATATAATAACAAAAAAAAAATTGTTGTTAAACACCGATTAAACATCGATGTTTTTCACCAAAAACATCGAAAACATCGATGTCCACAAACATCGATTATTCTCCACCACTAGATGGCCCCGAGGCTTTGGAAATCATAATTTAAGTAATTTTAGTTTGATTTGCTTATTTCACTGTGAAATCACATATTTTAAGACTTCATTTTGTTTTAATATTTTTTTTATTTTTTTTTATTTTATGGTCAAGATTGCATATGTATAATTGGATCTTTTTTAATTGTATTGTAAATAAATTAATTTTTTCCCGCTGGAAAGTCCCGCCATAGGGTTTTGTTTCCAATTGCCTGTCTCAATTTCGCAAGGGTCGCGGGGAATTATCAAATATTTCCTTCCTCTCGCGCCACCCTTGCGAAGACTCAGCCGATTTAAAATATCTAGCGCGTTGTTCATTCTAGTATATTCTACTATTTCTCTTAGCTCATCTGCGTACCGACCTTGCTAAGAGGGGCCGAAAAAGTGTATTTGTCTCTCGCTCGCACTCATTTGGTTGCTACATTTTAGCGCTGGTGAGTACGTAGCTTGTTCAAAAAACAGCTGGCTAGTGGTGGATGATGGGCAAAATCACATATCGGTAGACAGAAAAATACTAAAATAATCGATACTATCGTGGAGAAACTATTAAATGCAACTGCCTTAACTATTTTTGTCACCACTTGATTCCTATACCTCATACACAGGAAAAAATGTTGCATTTTGCCTTGAATGCAAAATTGAAAAAGCAACTGTAGTGGAAACAGGGCCTTAGGCCTGAAATTGATTGCCCGCTTACGGAAAAAATATGGAAAAAATTCATGACTTTCTTTATGTTGTTAAACACATTTCGTTTAGCGATCTGTTGAATGAATGGCATCTACTCTGTATATGCTGCCTGGCGGCCACCGCCTCCTCCTACGTTTCGAACGTCAGTGCGGACAGAAGGCGTTCTGTGGACAGAAGGCGTCAGTGGCGTCGGCGGCGGTGCGCAGGGATCCTCTCACTTCTCCCAATATGCCTCATCGTCATGTTCTAACGAAACCAGGCGGAGCCTGCACATGAGCCGGGTCGGTGGCGGATACTCGAAGTTTCCCTTCTCCGCCAGGGGCAGCACCTCCTCCACTTACTCCTCCTTGGGCAGGGCAAGGTGATGTGAGTCCGTGATCATAAGATACCACCGAGTTGGTAGAATCCGCGTCTCCATGCTGCAGTGGTTCCTGCAACTCTTAGGGCTCCTGTCAAGCGGCTGGATGGCGGAACCACGTGAAATCTTTATTGTTTTTTAAATCTTAGTTATCATTGTTTTGAATTTTGAATTAAATTTAATTTTCCGCCAAATCAAAGCCAAAACAAAAGACAGCTGTTTTCCTTTCAAGACAGTGCTAAAAAGCACTTTTTCCTAGTAGAAACACCTTCCGCTTTTCGTGATTCTCGTGCGATAGTTGGAAAAAGCAACGTAGAGGAAAACCACCCTTATAGCCAAATTCCATTGCAACATTCTGCTACGTTCTCGAGGATGATCCATTCGTTTACACGAGATCTCCCATTAGACAGGATAGTCCATCTATAATGGACGGTAGATCAATTCACCATTCGCCCCGAAAGTTGCTCTATATGCTCCTTAAGCTGGCAGGAATTTATTTCTGTTGTGCGGTCGCGGCAGAAAAACCCCCGATTCTTCTTTGATATACAAGATTTCAAAGGTCCAAGCATGGTTATTAATAAGTCCTTGAATGGGTCGGTTAACTTTGAAGAACTCATTCACATGGCGCCCAAGATGGAGCAGTGAAATCACTTACATTCCATTTTTGGGATCACGTTTGACTTAGAGGAGTTAAAATTCGACACTGAGCAAATTTGTTGTACATTTTGTATTTATTTAAATCCTAATATGCTCAGACAAATGAGCCTTATATGACCCCGAATTGTAAAAGAACTAAATGTGCTCTGAAATCGTTCCAATTTATGTGAATACTCCGAAATCGTTTGACTCATTTCAGACGCATAATTATACCAGACTGATATTACCAGTATATACTACCAGTGCTGCAGTTTTAGCTTATTTGAGGTTAGATCTACCATATTTGAAAATAGAAAAGCTTATAAAAGTTGGAAATAGCTTATAGCCTGAAATATAGATTATTTAAGAGTCATTTAGTCATTTAAGAGCTTATTAAGAGGCATCTTGGGTTTTCGACGACCAGTAAAATCGACTCAAGAATGTCTAAGCAGTGAGAGAGTGTAAATAGGTATATTTTGATTTCTCAGATATACCTTGGTAAATTTCTCACATGTACAACTTGTCACAAAAATATGTAATGTTTATAAAAAATAAGTATTTAAGTGTTCAAGAAAATTACCAAATACTTAATATAATTTACTTAAAATCTTCAAAAACGTAATTTTCTATTTTTTTTTAAAGCTTATTATTGCTGAGAATCAAGCTTGTTTGAACGCTCATCATCTGGGGACACTATATACTACAAAAGAAAAAAATACTTTTCATCCGATTTTAGCTTCAAAAAATACCATAAAGTATTTCAAATACTATATATGGTCACAATGACCATAACTTTTTTGTCACCACTAGATTCCCTATACATTACGCACCAGAATGCAGAATTGAAAGATGCAACTCTAGTAGAAAAGGGACATTCTAATTGACTGTGCCAGAGCCAATACATCGATATTATGAATAGAGCTATCCATATTTTGGACACTAGGGGGCAAACAGAGTGCGCGCTAAAGCTACGTACTCACAAGCGCTAAAATTTAGCAACCAAATGAGTGCGAGCGAGAGACAAATACACTTTTTCGGCCGCTCTTAGCAAGGTCGGTACTCAGATGAGCTTAGAGAAATACTAGAATATACTAGAATGATCATCGCGCTAGATATTTTAAATCGGCTGAGTCTTCGCAAGGGTGGCGGGAGAGAGGTAGGAAATATCTGATAATTCCCCGCGACCCACCAGCGGACAACTGGACAAGGAGGTGGAGCAGCAGGCAGAAGAGACCAGACAAACAAAGATGCCCTCGGGTCAACACTCCGCAGCTGGATCTGAAGCAGCGGTCCAGAAGTGGCAGCTGCAGGGCCAGGAGCAGCTTGCCCTCGTCGGCGGCATCGGGAGCTGGCCCTGCGGCTTTGGAAAATATAAGTGAAGTAATTTGATCGTTTGGCCGCGTTTAATTTGAATTGAAAACAAACACAGCAGACAGTATGGCCGTTTGGCCGTTTCGTAAGGATTTTCGGTGAACACCATAAAACCGTTCACACTAGCTAGCTAAGGGTTTAGCGCTGGTGAGTACTAGGCTTAAAGCCGAAGACGAAGACGAAGCTGAAGACGATTTGCTTGCGTTTCATACAATCTTCTTCCCATGCACTATAACAGTTTCTCGCGAATTTATTGAAATCGTTCTGTTCAGTTTTTCTTCTTCGTCTTCGTCTCAGCGCGCACTCTGTATGAACCCTAGGGCCGAGGCGCAGTTTTTGTTACGTCAAAGATTACGGTTTGATTACCTTACGTTGTTTGATTACGTTCTAGTTCAGAGCAAAGTTTTCCCACCTTTTTTCATAAAAGCTATTCAAGTGAGCTTTTAAAAGAAGGAAATTTAAGCTTAAAACACCATGATATAAAATAAATATCGATGTATCTATCGCCTAATCGATAGTAAAATTAATGTTTGGCCAGCTCTAGTTCTTCATTATTTTGCAGTCAAAGTTGGTAAAATTGGATTGAAAATTGTTTAATTTACTAATACTCGCTTAAGTCAGTGAATTGATACTCGAATTGATAAATGGGGGATACAGTGTTCGCTGGAGTGGAAAAAGCACAGTGACTTTTTTGAGGGAGCAGGTTGCAGCGGGCTAAGCCTCTAACCTATTACACAACAGCTGCGGAAGCAATGAAAAATGGGAGAATTATGCGAATAAAGAGCCAACCCCAGCACGAGCTCTAAGAAAATGGGCGGGCAGATGCTAAATAGTTAGCCGGGCGGTTTACTTGGCCTATTATGCAAGTGGAATTTATAGCTCATCACGTAGTCCTCCCGCCGTTACATAACCTCCATTCTTCGCACTCACCAATATTGTTCTATGTTCGTTTTGTAGACTCTTTGGGAAAATGGCTCTGAGACTAATCAACAGCGCTGTGTTTCGCCAGCTGGCCGCCCAGCTGCCCAAGACCGCCCAGGCCGGCAGTGTGGCCTCCATCCACACGCTGGACAAGATCGGCAAGCGCGAGATCGTGGGCTTCGGCTGGAACGGTACCGCCTGCTATGCCGATCGCGTGGACTACCCGCTGCCCGCCGTCCGCTTCCGCGAGCCCAACAACGAAATCAACGCTCTGCGAACCAAGGAGCAAGGCGACTGGAAGAAGCTAAGCCAGCAGGAGATTAAGGCCCTGTACCGCGCCAGCTTCTGCCAAACAATCGCCGAGGTTCAGGCTGGCACAGGAGAGTGGAAGCTGCATCTTGGTGTCGGTCTCCTGTTTACCGCCGCTGCCATCTGGGTCGCCGTGCTGATGAACCTCTTCGGTGAGCCCGCTTTATTTCCGTAGATATGTGTTCTATGCTGACATCTGAGTTGGTATTTTCAGTGTACGATGAGCTTCCCGTAACTTTCGATGAAGAACACCAGAAGGCACAGCTTAAGCGTATCATCGACCTGGAAATCAACCCCGTCACCGGCCTGACTTCCAAGTGGGACTACGAGAACAAGAAGTGGAAGAACTAAGTCCGCGATTCCAGCAAGTGCTTTGTGTGAGACCGTAGTTAAGCAAAAAGTTAGTCGACGACGTCTTTTGTGTATTTAGTGGAAGAAAGATAGTCGAAATTAAAGTATGGCCGCTGCTGGCTAAACTGAAAAATGCCTGAACTGAAATGCTAATGACTAAAGCAAAATGTTTATGGTACATGGAATTGATTTAATTTCCACGAGGGGCATTTAATGTCGATTAGTGTGTTAACATGTAAAAGTGGTAGCAGACACTTTTATGAGTATATAAAACATATTTATTGATTAGTTCAGGCACTCAAAGCCTGATCTTGAAGAGGAAAATACTCGTAATTCATAGAATTTCGAGGTAAACAAATTTAAGAGATCCAGTTACTGCCACCTAGTAGCCAGTTCTTCTATATATACATATTTTTATACTCTACCCTTGTAAATATAAGAATTAGAACGCCATCGTTTCACATTTTCAGCCTTAGTTCTTCTTTGGGTTCTTCTTTGGTTTTCGCTAACTAAGGTCAGCAATGCCCGTTTGGCCTCCGGCCTTCCATTGAACTCATCTTGAAAGAGGAGCTTAAAATTCCAAATCGACTCCTTTAAATCATGTGTAAGGAGTTCCCTCTCCTTTGCTGTGCTGAAAAATAAAATTTTATGGCTTACAAAGCACGCCACGAACCAGAAAAGATTCTGGACCTACATGGTTCCTTTATCTTTAACCGCCTTGATAAGTGTAGCCACACTCTCGAAATTTCTTAACAAATTAAGTTTATCGTCATTTATGTAAGGGTACGTGTCAACGAATTTTTGCAGCTTTATCTGTGTTTTTTTGTTTAGATCCTGCACCTCAGTGATTTCAGCTTCCTCTTCTGGTGAAAAGCGTCCCTGCCTGAAAGTTAAATATTTCTGCATTAGAAGACTACCTCAAGCTAAGGCAGTTGCCCCACCTACAGTATTTTTTTAAAATCCTCCTCGTTAAGTTTCTCTTGATCACTTCTATTATCCGATCTTGGTATGGCTTTTCCTCTCTTTTTATCTTTTGGGAGTCCTATGATCGGGTTGAAATTGCGCTCATAAGTGAGGGGTCTGCAATGGACAGAAGGTAAAAGATAATGTCTACTATTAAGAAGGTGTCCAATACCCATGCTTGCACCAATCGTATCCTTCGTAAGGAGCTCTATGTAGATTGTGGGGACAATGGTGTCGCTGTCTATCATTTGGCGAGTGATGCTGATTGTCATTGCTGTCCACGTAGACGAGAATGCACAGGAGGCAGGTTAGAATCCCGAGGTAAGTTAATACTAATCCCATGGTAGATATTTGTGGAGTGAAAAGGTTTGAACATGAGTTTCCTATATTTTGCAGGCAGTAATGAAACAAATTGATTTCGAGTAATTTAGTCATTCGCTCCAGAAAATTTTTATTATAAGGTAAGTAAATTTCATGTAGGTTTTTTCATGACCTATGTTTTCATTATTAGTAATTTTGTCTTCTGACAAAAACGAGCAAAAACGATAGTCAACAAATCTGATTTCTGTCTATGAAGATCAGGTTGACTATGGACCTCAAGTTGTCTAAAATTACTAGTAAGGTTTATAATACATTTAATGAAATGAAATACAAAGGCACATACAAAGATTGTTCCGCATATGGTGTTAAAACAGACTATCCCTTCTAGTTAGAAGTTCTAACACTCCTAATACCCGGAATCTCGGTTTGACACAAAAAACAAGAAAGGAAACCGAAATTGATATACCCTTGCAGCCTGCAGTTTTCAAAATCCTCTATAATAAGTAGTCTGCCGATAAAACAAGTAAGAAAGCTACATTCAAGAGTGCTCGACTGTGAAATACCCGGTAACTAAACGTTTGTGCTTTACACGAAAAGCCAATTTAAAATTGTACATACATTATCATACCCTACTTCGATACTTCTTAAAATAAATCGCCCCTCGAATTAGCTCCCGACCTAAACAATTTAATGTCATACTTAAATATGAATAATACATTTTTTAGGAACACAAAAACCCGCTCGATCGGCGTCAAAAAATGAATGTTATTTTTTGCCATTTCTTGCTCTATTCTTTTGTCATTTATTCTGCAGTTGGCGCCATTATATCGCACGGCCAAGGCTCGAATGCGCCACCTGTCTGTCTGTCGCAAGTGGGCGTGGCCAAATTTTAAAACAATCTTGAACTCCGTGCAACAGATTCCAATGTTGTCACCAAATTTGGTAACTCTAGCTCTTATAGTCTCTGAGATCTGTTGTTTCACACGGACGGACAGACGGACATGGCTAAATCGACTCGGCTGGTGATGCTGATCAAGAATATATACACTGTATGGGGTCGGAGATGCCTCCTTCTGCCTGTTACATACATTCTCGGTTGGCACTAACTCATATAAAAAGTCAGGTTTTTCAAGATTATTATGACTAATCATTATGATTATTTGTATGAAATTCTGTAAGCTTAAAATTTTCAGCTTAATGTATTAGATTTTTCAGATAAGTGCCAATTTTGAAAATAATTAAAATTTTTGTATTTTTATTAACAACAAATTGAGCAAGCAATTGTATACTTTGTGGACTCGACGATGCAGCTTTTTGCCTATTGGATACATTTTTGATGGTACTAACTTTTAATACGTAGAGTATAGAAATCAGATATTGGAGTAAGCCTTTAATCAGTGACCCACATCTACAGATTTAAAAATGTATTCTTTCCATGATTCTGCGGGTACTGATGATCATATGCATATGTACAAACATACCTCTGTGATTCTGTGCAAATCCGATCTTGTTATTTTTAGTATTGTTCACATTATGTATTAAACATTATTATTCGCACACGTGCTGGCTAGTCCCTCCAGCGCCCTTCGATTTCAATGTAGTGAGACCCAACATGACCGATTGCGTGACGCACTTTTCCAATGGCGACGACTGCCGGCTGCCACATAAACAGGGGGAAAAGTACTAAGTACTAAGAAATTTTAATTTAAATTCAGGTGTTTTACTTGTGGCCCAGCAGCTGAATTCCAGCCGCATCATGTCATCGACCGCAATTGTCTGTCGTTCCACCACATCTTAAGAATCCCATCTAAATAAATTAATTGTTCCTGGCCCATGATTCACACTGAGGGAGGATAGCAAGATCGACTTCCTCAGTTGATCAATTACACACCTCATGCTTTAATTTTTATTTAATTTTTCAATTTTTCAAAGCACCGAGAACCACCCAATAAGAAGAATACTATTTTGGATAACATCGCACTAAGTTTTGTGGGCCAAGTTTTTCTCCGCCTTTAGGCTGTGGAAGCCATCGTGCGCCTTCACGTGACGAAGACCTCTCCTGTGCCTTCCTGGCTTAACAAAAGGGTATCCACCATTCTCTGGACTCTTGTTATCCGCCGTTTCATAGTGGTCGGCAGCGTCGGGCTTGGTTGGATTATTACTGGACCCAGGACTGACATCATTTAGTACACTTTCCGGTGTAGTAGAGGCGCTCACACTAGACTCTCCGATGGTGCTGCCGGCAGCCGTTGATACAGATGAACTTGTGGCTTCGGTGGTTGTGACTGAATTAGGATTTTCCTGGGCTTCTAGAGCCGATATCAAGAAAATAACTACTCCAATCTGGAAGCAGTAGTAAGTTCCAATTCAAAGATATAAATAAAAGAAGAAATTCCTACTTACCCTTACAAGCTGCCATTTTAGTATCGCCATGTTGACGTCACTTCTAGAAACCAGAAGCGGCGACTGGGCAAAGCCACCTTTTATACTCGCTGCGCTGGTTAAATTGATTAGAGCAGCCGCAGTAATGGAGACTGATTGGAGAAGTCGGTGCCTTATTTTACGGGCAGAGCGAATTCCCTTGCCGGCCAACTGATAGATGACGCTCTCATAATTACGAACGCAGGCAGGGAAATTCCGGGCAGACGCATCCAGCACGTAATGGCGTTGGGATTTTTTGAATACATCTCGCTCTGTGATCTCAGAGCGAGCTGATTGCTCCGAAGCTAGTGTAATTGTGGGCTTGAGGATTTCCATATTTGTGGGCGATTCTGGACTATAAAAGCCAGGTTCGATGTGCTAACACCAAACAGTTCCCGCCAAGCAGTTGTAGCTGCAATATCTGAGATGATTATCAAGCTTTTAATAATCAGCCAGGTGGGTGTGCTGTCTTGACCTGGCCATAACAGATCACTTATTTTTCCATTGCTGTGTTTTAATTTCAGCTGCTGGCGTTAACCTTCGCCCAGCTGTCGGTCGAAGAGGCTAAAAAACTGGTTGACGCTTCCGTTTACAGTGACGAGGAGACAGGGGATGATACTCAGCAGCCAAAGCCCCACCAACCTCCCCAATATCAGCCCCACTATCCACCTCAGCACGAGCCTCACCATCATCACCATAAGCACGTGAAGACTACCACGCCAGAACCGGAAACGACCACTGAACCTCAATTGGTGACGGAGAAGACAGCCACCGCCACTCCCGATGGACTGGGTCAGCTGGACGATGGCTTGGGGCAGGTCGTTGCCGGAACGGCGGTTCCAGAGTCCACAACTGAGCCGGAGCCGGAGACTACAACCAATACAAGCACCACATCTACAACAACAACTACGACAACGGCAAAACCCTACAAGCATGAACCGCACCCCTATACCCACACACACCCACACCCACATCCATTCCCGCATCCATACCCTTACCCATACCCCTATCCTCAACATGATGCACATCCCTATGGCCAGCCTGGATTGATCTTCACCGGAACGAGACCAAAACCTGCGCCTGCTTCAGAGTCTTCGTCCTCTCCTAACGGTGTCGGATATCCTTCATATCCAAACTTTAGATCGCCGTACTCTCCTTACCAACCACCCTTTTTCCAAAGACCAGGACCCAGTCCGAGTTTTGGATACCCTGAAGAGCATAATCACGAAGAGGACTCCGACGAGAATAAGGCCATGGACAAATCGGAGGAAGGGGACGGGAAGAAGCCAGAGGATGTGCCGCTCAGGCCACCTGGCTTTGGCTATCCATCAGTCTATTTGATTTCCCGACGTCCAGCTATCACTGTACCAAGCTTTCCAAGATCGGGTGGCGGATACGGTTCACCCTACAGTTATGGACGGTACTAATACTCAATACAAAACACTTACAAAAGCAGCTGCAGTCAAGAATTAAATAATTGAAATATATAATAATAATATTAAACACTCCTAAAATTATTGTGCTTTATGTGCTGTCTGGGTGGGTAATATTTTGTTTATTTACATATATATTAATACTTTAAATTAAGTCGGATGACAGGTCTACTCTTTATTTTGTCAAATTCTTTAAAATATTAAGGAATTTAAGTGTATGTGTAATTCGATGACCTTAAAGATTTTTCAGAAGTGAATTTCCCGGTCTGATAACCGCGGAGCCCGACTCTCACCTACATATGTATATGAATCCAGTCAGACGGGTTGAGTGCTGGCATATAATTGCAGCGCATTCCACCTAGTCAACTCACACTTCTGGTGCCGGTCAGGGGGTTACTCAGTTGACTTTGAAAATCTGCGAGATGATATGCGAAAAGCTTGTCTGTTCTGCGTTCCATTAGGATCGTCAAACAACTTCTACGACTCCCGAATTACCTTGAAGATGTCTCAAACAGCGTCATTGCAAATTAGTTTTAAGAATTGTCATTGGAGCCAAACAATCGTCTAATCTCTCTTTCAAGAATCAATCTGAAAACTTTCTATCGCGCTACGATTTCCAGAAAAACTAGTTGCAATCAAGTCAGTACATCAATGAGATGGGAAGCCTCAGCCTGCTAGAGCCATTGTAAATATTCACTATAATCATATCTTGAGTAATATAAGAAATACAATATATATTTAATTGCAATAAAGTTTGACTAAACATAATTATTATTAACTCGGTATCTCTAGGGTACGAAGATATTATAACATCGTTTTTATATAAAGCTGTTTTTTAATTTTATTTTATTTTCTATTGGGTCGATTTGACCTTGTGTCGTTATAAATAATAAATATTATAGGAAATTAAAGGTTGCTTAAAAAGGGAACTACATATGTTTATACCAGTAGTACCATTACAGTCACATGCCAACATTGTATTTGTATGAGTGAAAAATGTACGATCTATGGCTAGATATCAGTAAAAAGATAGCTAAAATGTTTTGTAAGAAAGGAAGCTAGCTTAGGTAAGCCGAAGTTTGTACACCCTTGCAGTCTGTCATTGTATCATTGAAAGTCGGTTCATTTGGTAACATTAAAAAAATATCGAAGCACTTACATTTTTAAAACATTTACCTACACATTTTACATTTTTGTATAAATCAACCGATCGCTTCTATGGCTGCTATATGATACAGTTGTCCGATCTTAATGAAATTTAATTCTAAAGCCGTGAAAAACGGTTATATCTCGAAATTTATAAAAATACGTTGAAAAACAGAGAATATACATATAATTTGTTTCTATTAATTTTCCGATCATTCCTATGGCAGCTATAAGGGTAAATTTCTGTTAGTTGGGCCCCTTCCAAACAATTAAAAAAAAAAAAACAAAGATAGGGGGTGTTTCAAAATTATGTTGTGGGCGCTCTTAGTTTAGCCGTTTAGAAGCGTACAGTGGTCTGTGAAGCTTACAATTTTTGTTAAATTGTACTTAGCGAAAATTCTATATACATATGTCGACACTATGCACACTTTGAATACATTCATGCGTGAAATGTAAATAAAACAAAAATTTGACTTTTTTTTTTAATTTCAATATTAAGATTATATTATATATAAAATTATAAAGGACCTTCCATGTCCTTATTTTCGTTTAATGTCAAAATCAAAAATCAGCTGTGCAAAATAACCTACAATCAAAACAAAGAACAAACTTAATTACAAACCAATTAGAAGTATTTTTAGGAACGCACTTACCCTGTCGGACCTGGTTGCTTCCAACAAGCACAGTTCTGTGAGTTCTCTATACGTGCGGTCTTCCTTTCAGATTAATATGGGGTGAAAGACGGAAACAACTGTTCTTTTTTTTGTATGCTGCAACAGTTCTTTCGCAACATATAAATAAAGTCTATTACACTTTGGCAATCTTCGGGTTTCGCTTCCAACTTTAGTTTTTAAAATATGCGTTATATTGTTGTATGTGATTAGTGAAGAAATCCTGCAATTATATTGAAAATAATAATAATGTTTTTTAATGCAATAATTAAATAAAGTTCTAAAACTAATAAATTGGAAAGTAATATTATAAACACTCACCGTAAATCGCAAATATTATCTGAAATAAAAATGTTATCATATTATGACCTATAAATAAAAAAAATCTGAAATGATAAATATTATATTTCATATATTTACGTATACATACCAGATCTGAAATAAAAGTAATATATTATTTATTTTATTAGGGCAATTGCTTTCCTTATTTTGTTAATATATCTGAAATTGAAATGAACTAACTGTGTAATAATAGATATGTTTTTCTTACCTTGCATACTTTTTAAAATGAACTTCACAACGGCGTCAAGCTAATTTCTTAATACAACTGAAAGCAAGTAACAAAGAAAACGAAAAACCCAAGCGCGTGTTTTTTCATTCTCTTTTCTTCTTATTTGTTTGTGCGTTTTTTTCCTTTTTTATTCTTATTCTTATTTTCGTATCAAATGGTGGTTTCCGAAACAATGCATCTTTTTACATTCTAAGAGAAGCGACGATCGTCGTGAAATGAAAGAAAAATAGAACAGCATACAACAACAAACGCTGGTTTCCGATAGAATACATATTTATGCGTTCTAAGAGGAGGGGCGATTGCACTTATATGAAGAGAAAAAAAAAAACAACAAATGTTGGTTTAAAAAATAAGGCATATTTAGGCGTTCTAATAGAAGCGACGTTTGCACTTATATGAAAGAGAAAGAGAATAAAAAACAACAATAAATTCTGGTTTCGGATAGAACGCATATTTATGCGTTCTAAGAGAAGCGACGATTGCACGGACCCGAAGCTATACAAAAAAAGACTACCGTTCGGGAAGCGCTCGGGTAATTTACTTCCAAAATAACGTATATTTATGCGTTCTTAGTGAAGCGAAAGTTGCACATAATATTTATTTTATAACTCATTTCTTCGCTTCTAATATATCAAAAAAAGAACACTTGTTATTGCACACATCTAATATGCATTATATCATAGTTCTGGCTATTTTTGAGCTAGAATTGGCCGCATATAGAACCGTTGCAGATACGTTCTGTTGAAAAACCCGTTCTACAAGGCCAGACTGGGTTGTTTGTATACATACATATGTATATACATAAATACTTTGGTTAATGTTTGTATCCAAGGGACAATGTGGCTAAGTAATAATATACATCCAGTTCTAAGTCATCTGGATCCTAAAGTTATAATATAACAAAATCGGAAATGAGAAGGGTGGTGTGAATGAAGAATACTCTTCTCTTACCTCATCAAACTGTATGTCCTTATGTATGTTCGTCAATTTTCTACTAACGGAGCCCCTTTCAAAAAATTAAAAAAAATAACATAGGGGGTGCTTTAACGTACATTTTGGTATAAAAATTAAGTTGGGGACGCTCTTAGTTTACTCAGAATAAATCTTTAAAGTTTAGCCTAATTCTCATACAAAATCCGTAGCAAACACGCACACTGACAAATTATGAATACACAAAATTCAAGCATACAATTTTTGTCAAATTGTGCTTAGCGTAAATACTATATATGTTGACACTTTGCACACTTTGAATACATTTATGCGTGAAATATAAATAAAACAAAAATTTTATAACGTTAAATACGTAGTAAATTACCGTATATTTTTATACTTTTATAAATTTAAAATTTAAATAAAATATAACTGTGCACTCGTTCCCACACCAGAGTGATTTGCGCGTTTTTTTTTTAACGTGGTATCCCCAATAGACCTACTCCACTAATACAAATTTGGGGATACAAATTTATAAAAATTAAACCGTCAATGAATGAAAACTTGTGCGCTTTGTCTATGAGATCAGATTTCACTCTCTTGAGGCCGCTTGCTAATCGAAAAGATAGTTTGCGCATGAATGTAGTATGTATGTGTATGAGTGTTGCGTGTGTGACTGTTAATTGCTTTGTAAACAATTCTACAAAAATGTTACCACGAAATTAAATTAAATGTATATTTCGAAAATACAAATTCAAAATACTAAATTCCTAATATAAGTCAAAAACATTTTAGTTAGTTAACTTCCTTTCTTGATTTATAAAAATGTCTTATAAACCTACAGCAGTGGTGTCCAGGTAATACATCGACATGTTAGAATTGCATATGTGTGTGGGAGCACTTTAACATAGGGTTATAGATTAAAATTAAACCCTATATTGAATAACAAACGGCTATGACAAATAATATATATTTGTGTAATGTACAATTTGTCAGTAATGGTGAAATGTAGACATTGTGCCTATATATAGGCAGAGGCTGGGCAGAGAAACTCTCGAGTAGGGGTCGTGGACCTCACTGATTCCATTCAATTAATCGAAATTGTTCGACTTTATCCTATAACGTTAAATTATAAACTAGGTTAATTGTTAATTTTACACGAACTCGGCTTTCTTCCTATATTCTTGGTTTTAAAACTTTTTGTAAATAACTTTCAATTATCAAGATCTTTTGAATATAATACTACATCACTATTTACAATTCTGATTTCTAGACGAGTTGAGTGCGGTGCATATAATTGCATCGCATTTTACTTTGTCAGCTCATACTTCTGACGACTGTCTGGAGGTTGAGACATACTTAGCTGGCTGTAAGATGCTGCTGTTCCGGTCCAGCCTAGGGAATGTGCTAATAGGCTTCCTTATCTCTCAGGGGGTAGGAAACATTTGGTAAATTCCACAATCAAATACTGATGGTTTTTAAAATTCTCCAGCTTTGCCAATCGATACCGTTGCCGGAGCAGAGGGTGAGTCGCACAGCACCACGATAAATTAATTTGTAATTGTGGTTTGCAATATTTTTAGTCGAGAATTGTCCGTGAGACAGCTGATATACCCACAGAACTGTTTAAACCAGTTGGTAAGAATCCACGCAATGACCCGACTTATAATAGAGCCAATTCAACTGGCGAACTACATGCCTCTTCTGATGAATCAGATACTCCCGTTCGATTTTTAGAGGTGATATAATTTGTTGCGACGACTGATTGGGAAGTGAAAGTATTAACTTATTTCTTAATATTTAAGCGCTCCGACGGAAATGTAGAAGTTGTAACCGCAGAATATGACGAAGAAGATGAAAATAATCGTGATTGGGAGTACAACTCCCAAAGCGCTCGCAGGACATCCGGATTTCCCATTTCGGTTGGTTCAATTAATTAACAATGGTACTCACTGATCCATATAAACTTTTTTAGCAGCCCAGTTACGAAAGTAGCTTCCAACCAGATTCTAGGGGAGTTCTCAGATTCACCCGACCTGAGAGCTCCATAAATAGCAGGCCACCTTTTCCTAGTTCATCCGGTTTTAGGGGCAGTGACACTAGAAGCATTTTTAGTCCCGAAGACAGCATCCACAACACGCCCTCGTGGGTATCTAGGCCGGTAATAATTAGTAGTTTTTACTGAGAGCATCAGCTCATTAAATCCATTCTAGATCCAAATTCCGATAGCCCCCAATAACTTCAGAAGGCAGTTTACTGGCACTGGTCCAATCAATCCCTTTGGCTCCTCGAACAACTTCCATCGCTCCGAGTCCTTCAGCTACACATCCGATGGCAGGGGACCTCCGAAGATCGAGCAGAACGTCTACGACTCAAGAAATGGACTCGGAGGAGTTTTGACTCGAAACTTTTAGCATTACCACTCAATTGTTCGTCACTGCAAACTGATTTTAGGAATAATCAACTGAATCGGTAGCAACAGGATGTGCATCAAATTCCATCACATTCAATGTCATCTTCCCCTCAGTGTCAAGCTATTATCAGCCTATCGCTTTTCTATGATTTCAATAAAAACTAGTTGCAAACAAGTCTCAGTATATTAATGAGTACGGAAGCACCAACACGTAATTCACATTATATATAGGTTTTATTTGTTTTGCTTATTATTTGTATTTGTTATTATTTTGTTTTTATTATCTTGAAGGGTAATAAAACTTCGGCTTGCTGAAAATAGCTTCCATTATTGTTTTTAAGTGCTGTGCATTATAATACTTTCATTTTTACTTTTATAACCCTATGGGTACCGGGAAAGTAAAACAAAAGAAATTGTATTATTCACAGCACTTAAAAATATACTGGAAGCTAGGCTTAATGCCGACCGAGAATAAATTAAACATGCAGAAAGTGGAATCTCCAAGTGCATATATGTATATATGCCGGATAAACTATTCCTCCCCGGGTCTGACAAATTATATCTGATTGCACTCTTAACGTCGGATCTGTGCAGCGCATAGTACAATTACAGAAGGTAGTCCCGTCGGCTCGCATAGCGCTCGGTTTTGGCTTCAGTAAGAATTTTAAGAATTTTAACCCTTATACAAAAACGACATTTTACATTTTCGTAAACACGAATGGTGTTAAATTTTAATTTGATGCAATTTTTTAATTAAATTTAAAAAACTAAGAAATTATGAGGAAACATTAATCAGTCGAAAGCGCTAAAATAGATTTAGCTGTAAAAAATTCTATTTTAAGATTATATTTTAGAATTAAGAACGTAAACAAACGGCTGGCAATACAAAAACAAACACAACTCCTCTTGTCAAACTCAAAATTATAAAAAATTAAACCATAAAAAAACTTTTAACTCTTGTTATTATAACACGCAACTTAAAGCCCCATACACCATCTAAGGGTAAATCCACACACTCAATTGTCGACTCGCTCGCACTTACTGAGCGAGCCCCTTTCACTCGCACTCATTGTTATCATAGTGGAGAGCCTACCTTCTGTAATTGTACTATGGTGCAGCGTGTCTCCGTAGCCTTGTTGTCAGTTGAAAAGGTTTTCCAAAGAGATGGAAGTCAGCACTTCCTGCCAAGTCATCACCTATCCTCTCTATTATCGTAATTCTGACAACGCTTAAAAAACCACGTTAAATCTTTCAGGAGAAGATCTGTGCCGAAAAGGTGACTTATTTTTACACGTTTTGCTTTGTTCTTTCCACTACCACTTACAATTTTTACTCTCCGTACGTTGCAGGAATTTGGCGAGGGTTGAAAGAAAAGTTTTCTTGGTCTCGTATAGTTTTGATACGCGTCTTAGTAAAAGATTAAGCATGTTGATGTATACAGTTATTTCATGAAATAACTCTATAATGCGGAAAAACTAAAAAGGGAGCGCGACTTACAGTAAAATGTTGTCTTCCTTTATGGCCTATTGCAATGTGTGTTCGCAATGAAAAAAACACTATTTATATGTCTGCATGCCGAATAGATCAGTCATAGCTAGCAACATTTTTAAGTTAAACCACATTTTTTATATCCGGTACCCATAGGGTACAAGGGTATTATAAGTTAGTGCCAACCGAGAATGTGTGTAACAGGCAGAAGGAGGCATCTCCGACCCCATAAAGTGTATATATTCTTGATCAGCATCACCAACCGAGTCGATTTAGCCATGACCGACTGTCCGTCCGTGTGAAACAACAGATCTCAGAGACTAGCGCTAGAGTTTTCAAATTTTGTGACAACATTGGAATCTGTTGCACGCAGATCAAGTTTGTTTTAACATTTGGCCACGCCCACTTCCGCCCTCAGAAATCATAAAAAACGTAAAATAAGCTATACTCGTTATTTTCGGGTTAACGTTAAAAGATACAATAAATGAATAAAATAGAGCGGACGTTTCCAGAAAATTTCAGTAAAATCGGATGATAAACATGAGAGATATTGGCAATAAGGTTCGAATTTTAACACACCGCCCTAAGACACTGCTGTTGTAAGCTGTAGCCGACAGGTGGAGCATTCGAGCCTTGGCCATGCGATATAATGGCGCCAACTGCAAAAGAAATGACAAAAGAATAGAGCAAGAAATTACAAAAAATAACATAATTCATTTTTTGACGCCGATCGAGCGGGTTTTTATGTGTTCCTATAAAATGTATCATTCATATTTAAGTATGACATTAAATTGTTAGGTCGGGAGCTAATTCGAGAGGCGATTTATTTTAAGAAGTATCGAAGTAGACTATTACAATGTATGTACAATTTTAAATTGCCTTTTAGTGTGAAGCGCAAACGTTTAGGTACCGGGTATCTCACAGTCGACTGTAGCTTTTTTACTTGTCAATTTACTGTCAAAAAATTGCAGAGATCTGTCGAGTCGCTTATTTTATATTAAATTTTAAAGTGTTTTCGCAATGCAATGACCTCATTTTTCACTTTTTTATGTATTATACTAGTTTATCACTATTGAAGCTCAATTTGGTCATAATAAGTCAAAAGTAATACCAAAATCATGTTTCTCAAAAAAAATGTAATCGCTAATATGGCGAAAAAATTGTGTGTTCGCGATTGTGTGTTCGCGAGATTGCCTTTCAATTATGTAAAATTACTTCTACTTTGTTAAACGTTAAATGTGAGGTCTTAAACTGAAACTACATTATTGCTTAATAAAAGGCAATTTTTTTAAATTTATTTATTCCTTTCAGGACCACTTTCGTTTTTTGTGTGTTCGCGAGGTCATGTTTTTTGCCAATAAAAAATAATACTGATATCCACCAAGGCTGCTTTTTGCACCAAGCGTAAATATTTACGTAAAAATAAAAAGAAATCAAAGAAAAAAAATTATTTTTACCGGTAGTTTTATAACCAGAAAGCGTACGAACGTGTAGACGGCTGTCTACAGTGACGACAAATATGGGAGTTTTTAGGCAATACGGTTGGAATTTTAAAACAGCCTCCAAAAAGTTGCAAACCGTACTGAGTAGAGGAAAGTACCAGACCAGGTTCCAGACCAGGGCCAAGTAAAATTTAAATTAAATTCAAAATTGAACATATATATTTTTACTGTAGTCAATGGCCAGCAGCAGCAAATATAATTAGATCACATCTTTACGTATTAAGTAAGCAACGAAAATATAAATAAAATACTTAGTACTAAATATATTTACATAGTAACAATACAAATAAAAAAAAAACATATAACAGCAAATAATAAGTCTCCACAATGTATTAATGTTTGAAGACCTCCAAAAATAACATTTGACACTAATTTTGGTAATCGAATAAGGAAATATACTAAAACATTATATTACGATCGACAGCATTAAAATTTTTTTATTAAATTAAATCACTATGATATAACAAATCTAATTTCTCAAAGGCATCCTTTTCGTTTCTGAAGTTAATAAACCACTTGAGGAATTCTGAATTTCTTGCCATTCGACTGTCGGACCAAGTGCTTATATAATTAGCTAACTTCTGTTCGATCCTCTGCAATGAGTCTGCCAATTTGTCTTTCAGTCTCCTTTCAATTTCTTCACCTCCGTGCTGCTCAAATATTGACAAAACAATCTGATCCACTTCCGAGTTTAATTCTGCGCTGCTCAAAGAGTCAAAGAGGTTAATGATATCCTCCATAGCTTCCGCCATTCTTTCCATTTCGAATGTGTCATCAACATCCAGTGGATTTAAGACTTCTACGAGTTTCTGACACATGTCAAGGATTTCGCTTTTAGAGTCTGGAGGTAAAATAAGCTCGGCCTCATCGATGACCCGCTGCATAAAGTCTTTAAACTCTTCCAATGTAGATGTCATTAGCTGGAACATTTCATTGGCCACGTCGAATTCCAACTGCAACCTCGTCCAAGTAGGAGCTGACCACTGCGGAATAACAAAACTTCAGTTGTCAGGTTCTAAGGTGTCAAGAGAGAAAGGAGCTTACCGTCGACTGCAGAGCAGCCAGGGCAAATAGGAACGACCACAGTGCTCTGTTAGCCATTGTGTCCAAACTCTAGCAAGCTTCGTTGCCTCAGAATCTTTTATAGTCCCAAATTCCTTACGTGATCACTAAAAACAACTACGCCTTAATAATAAACAATCTGTGATCGGGGAATCTTTGCGCACTATAATCAGTCGTCAGCCTGCGGTTAGCGTGATAAGAACTTTTGAGTAAAGTGCCGCCCCTGTAATATTCATCACAGTCTTACTATTGTCGGTAGGTCTAGTCCGTCCGTTTTGGGATTATTTTATCAAATAGTACACTCAGCTCCAGGTGGACTATGTCTTGACGAGAAGCGTCAGTCCCGGGAAGTTAGCAAGTTGATGAGGCAGCGGGATGACGGTACCAGCGCAACACCCGCATATAAGTTCAATCAAGACATCAGAGTGTGGTTCAGAGGTCTGAGCTGGGTCTGGACATTGCACTGTTCGCTGCGAGTTCTTCGATACGGATATACTGAATTAAAAGTTCGACTTGAGGCCCTAAAGGTTAAGTTTGTGGGGTGGGTCGGTGATCAGGAGGCAATGGATGCCCCTCTACAAATTGTACAAACTGTATCCAAAAAATTAAAAATCGATTCGAAACAAAAGGATTTTTCCTAAGGGAAACTTACCTGGATTGTATAGTTTGAACACTCCCGGACTGACATCATTTCTTTTTATTTCAATTAATCTACATCAATTTAAAATTTGTTTATTTATGACAATTTTAATCAAATGTTTACCAGACCCAAAAGCCTTAATTAAATAATTTCCTCTTTCATAGGAAATATGTCTGTCGCCTTTTAACCTTCGGCCCCGAAAGCTTAAGTCTTAAGACGAAAGTAAAGTTAAGCTTTAGTTCTAAAGAACCCTCCATATACCCGTTGCCACACCCTCCATTAGAGCCTTGGCTAGCTTGGTGTAGTCCATAAGGTGAAGCTCGGGCAATTGCCCTTGAAGGGTTCGAGGAAATTCTAGGTAGTACGTGATTAGGCTGTCCTCGCTTTCGTTGGCCCAGCGGGTGATATTAGAAATCAATTCTGGCCTATCCTGCCGGCTTAGGCGCAGATACTTGGCCAGATGTGGTTTTAACTTTCCGAAGAAGTTCCGTATGGCTATCTTTTCGCCGGGCAGAACCTCAACAAGCAGTCTGTCGGGACTTTGGTGGGCCATCAGCTGACTGTTGATCCAGGCAAAAATGTAGTACGAAGTGCTGTAATAGTCCTCGTTCCCTGAAATGGAGTCCAGGTCCTCGAAATACTGCCTGTCAATGGCATCGCTCGCGTTCAGGTGCGGTAGTCGCTGGCGTGCATCCTCGATGGTGGTATGGAGCACCTGGTTAAATAGTCTTTCGACGGCCTGGACAATGGGACTGGCGAGGTAAGTGGAGCGATCACGGATCTGGGCTGGATCGGCGAGGGTCTTGAACTCGAAAAATCAATCGATGAATCCTACTTATATTCAACTTGAACTCACTTACCAGGCAGATAAGCCACGCGCCCCAGCAGAATATGCTGATAAGAAGCCCCGGACAGCGTTCTGCTCTAGCCATGCTTCCGTGCTCGCGACTCCACGGAGACTGATCCCAAGAAAGACCCCTCCCAATCGATGTGGTTTTTGTTTCATTTTGTTTTATTAAGCGCGAGTAGAAAATATCTCAAGAGTTGTATATTCAAATATTGTAGTATGAGCAAATTAGCGTTCGTTCGTTTTCGATTACTTAATTAAGCTAACTAAAAAATAATGCTACTAATAAATTCGTACACACAATCAACCTAGGATGCTTATGTGCACATAGCAATTACTTTGGTAAATTGCACATTTTGACCTATACTTAAGTTATATGCCGGCTACTGCTTTTCCGTTGTACGCTGCGCGGAATCTTTAGCATGAGTGAGACTATCTATACCCATGTTCAGCAATTATTTGGCTTATAATATAATAGAATTAGGGGATTTAACATTTTTCTTGATAAGTCGTACAATTTTGTATATATTTGTATACTTGCAAGAATGTACCTAAAGGCTAAAGGGATTCATCTTTACAATTTATTTTTATTTTTTTTTTCGATTAAACAGATTAGATCTTCGAAATAAGTGAGTATTCCTATTTTGGCACACTGGCTAAAAAAAAAGACAAATAACCATAAGCATTAAAGCTCGCAAACAACTCGCAAGTTACATATAATTTCAGGGAAAATTGATAATTATAATAGTTTAAGAAAGCCTAGAGTTTAAAGCAAACAATTTAAAGGTTTTTTGTTTATTGGTAATATGTTAAGTAATCAAAAATTAATGAAGTTCTTCGGGCTTACGTATTTTACATTTATAATTGATTTCAAGTACATATGTATATACAATTAAATCGATGATTGTTACTTCTTTAGGATTAAATCCACATATATATGTATGTCGATTCGGAATTTTAGACATACGAAAATAAAACTGCGTATACCTGAGAAAAACTATAAAACAATTTAAGCATATACCACATAGCCCTTGGAATCAATGACAAATGCATTTGATGTAATGTAAGAAATATCTTTATAAATATATATTCATACAGCTTTACAAAATTTTGATAATTGAATAATTAAAAGCCATCAAATTTGCCCTCTTTAATATATATTTTGGTATATATGTATGTATGTAAGCTGGATATGTTTTATCTTACTTCGACAAAATGTCATTCATAGGAAAATATTCATTTTTGAATTAATTGAAGTTAGATACAATCAATTATAACTGACCCCATATTCTTTCATAAAGATTCAAGATTTTTTAATATAGTTCGCATACCCAAACTGTTAAGTTTCGTGAGTAGCGCTGGGTTAAATTTGGAGCCTTCGAACTAAATAACTTTATATATATATTCCAAATGGGATTTAAGTTAGCTGCATACCTACTTCAAATAGGTTTTAAGTTGCGACTTGGGTGTGGGTTTTCGTCAGAAAACTAAGTTACTTCTACAGGGCGCGATGTTGAATATTTATTTTAAATAATTTTTCGTTTGTTATATCATATTTTTTATGAATCGGGTATAATTTGTTTGGCTTAAATTAAACTAATAGGCAGTAGATGGATTTGTAGAAAGGAGTTATGGAAGTAAAGTTTTCCGATAATTGAAATTATCCAAAAACCACATTTATCCTCGACACTATTGTCGAACTGTTGGTATTTATAATTTTTCAGTAATTACTCAATTTAATTGCGCAGATCATTCCAACTCGCTCGCTGAGCAAATATAATACCTTGCAAGTTAATACAAATTTCAAAGATGAAAGTTATACTTACATCTTACAAATAAAACTGGAATTAACAAAGATTATTTGAATCTAACCAATCTAAATTAGCTGTATCTCCTTAATACTTTCTATAGGCGATCTCAACGATTTCTGTATAATAATCGTACTGCATAATCGTACATTACGTTCCTCAGAAAACAGAAAGATCTAATACATAGTTGATTTATAATTTTAAGATATTCCTGTAGGTATTTTCCTTGAGCTTTACTTAATTCAGCCCAATATAAATTGACAATTATAGTTCAGAAACGGAGAGTGTATTGCATTAAGGACTTTTGAAATTTGACACACGGATAAGGTTTCTTATAATTTAGTAATGTTGTCTTCATTAAGACCTTATTATGTAGCATTCGAAATATCTACCTTAAGGAATTTTTTAATGCTTTTATAATCAGAATTACACGCTTTTCTTGATTGTTGGCAAATATTTAGTTGCTACAACCATCTTACTGTTATAAAATTAAAGTTTAAAATTGACTCCGGTCTTACAGCCAAACGAAAAAGTTATAGTCAGGGGTTTCTATGTGTACTATTTGTAACTATACATATGTTTTTCGACCGAAACCCTATTCCACTTTCCAAGCTAATACATATAAAAATTGTCATAACTGGGACATTAGCTTGATCTTATTGCTCATACTATGCATTTTTGCGATAAATCCGATTCTTTATTAATTAATCATGCCTCTGGTTAGGGTTTCTCGACTCCAAAACTATATGCCAAGCGCATACCCAAAATCAGAAATTCGATCTTGTGTGGCTGTGTTTTCATACTTATTATATATGCCTGATTTAGTATTTAACATTTTGAAAATTACTGAAAATTCTTTTCAGCAATATTGACTTAACAGTGTGTAGGTACGTTTTTTGCAATAGGACGTTCACGGAAACACCGAGATTCATAATGACATTCTTTAATATATGTACATATACATATATAAATATTTCGGAGCATGCAGCTTTGAAATGTTGAAACTAAGCCTTGTACTTTTAGGTTTTCATATATTTGTATCTTTTAGAGTTTTTACATAATTGAGACCTGATAGCAGCCTTTGTCTGAGTTCACACCTAATTCATGCTTAAGTAGACTTAAACACATTATATTTACTGTTATTCTGATTCTGAGTTTTCTTTTTATTACAAGTTCTCAAGGTACATCTGACACTTATGACCTTGAGGTCGTTGACCCCAAGAGTCGATAACAAGTTACAAAACCATTTTCAAAAAATGTCAAACCAAATAATTTTTTTTTAATTACAAATACTTCTTAGTTCTTAAGTATTTTTAAAAATAGATAGTAATAGTTAGTAAGAAAATATATTCATATTTGTTAAGAAATGTAAATTCTGTTATCTAGAAGACAGTCCATGGAGTAGAGCTTAAAACTAAGTCGGACAAGAATGCAAAAGCAGTTTTTATTTTGTTATAAATTTTTGGTGTTTCATATCTATGAAGATCAGTAAGGAGAAGCTCTTAAATGTTCATGAAAATGTATATTACAAAATTCTGACAAATATCGACACAAACAGATTTTTCTTATATGGGATAGCCTAAAATTTACCTTTTATCTCGAGTATATTTGCTTAATATCCATTTTACTCTATTTTCACCCTTTCTTCTGGGACTCACTGGAGCTACTCACCATCATACTTAAGTGGCTTAGGAAATATTGTCCTTGAATATTCAGAATTTCACCGACTCTTTACAGTTGTATAGTCTTACGGTTCTAACCATATTGTGGGGAAATTTTTCATACGCTTCTTGTACTCTTTGCGAAATCATAGACAGAGAAGGTTGGAAATTAGTTGTAAGGTTGGAAATTGGTTTTAAAAGTATACTTAATGGTAAAAATGCAGTTCCGTTTGTAAATTTAAAACTAAACTTATATAAATGCAAAGTTTTCAAAACTAAGCTCAGGATAACCTTTAAGGAAACAAATGTTACAAAAGAGAATCGTGTTCAACTGAAAAAGACAGTAGAGACGAAAATAAAATGGATTTACTTTTTATCACAATTGCGTATGAAAAATTTTTTTAATTGCTAGAAGCCGCTAAGCCCTCCGCCACCACCTGCGCTTCCACCACCGCCTCCTCCGCTGGTACTGGGCAGTCCAGCCATCGACTGGCGTGGAACCAGGATGCGGGGTAAGGTCAGTGACCGCTTCGGGAAGCCGTGCCTGCCAGCAGGAGCCTCCTGTCCTGGGGCCGGGTTGGCCAGGTCACTGTCTCGCCTCGCTGGTGACAACTTGAATGTCCCCGACATAGGTCCCTCATGCTTCTCCACCACCGTTGGCTTGGTAGAGACCTCGTCTGGGTGCTGCCAATGTCACGCATATGACTGCGCCGTCTGCGGCATCATGCCACTGGAGTAACATCCATCTAGTCCTGGTGGCCGCTCCACCAGATTCTTAAGACGCCCCCGTAACTCCTCCAGACTCTTTGACTTGGCCTTGTTGATGCGCTTGTACTTGACGTCCTTGGGCTTGGTCACTGACCGATGGTTTAGCATCACCCGGTTATAGTTGGTTACCTGAAAAATGATGTTGACAATAGCACATTATCATTATATAATACCGTTCGTACTTCACATTGCACATATTAAATTAGCTAAATAATTTTTTGATTGCCTTCAGAAAAGGGCGGAGCGCCGATCGGAATATAATGATTCCTTAACTGCAGTTTGCTTTACTTTGGTGTACTACCCAGTGGCGCAAATTTGGCTTCGAGAATCGATTACATCTGTCATACTTCGAATGCAGTAAGCATTCGAATTCATACTACAACATGCTTTACTTTCCCATAAGCTTGGCCGCCTTTTCTGCTAGTATACCTTCAAAATCGCCTACTTCGAATCGAGCAAGTAGGCGATTAGCCGAGCACACTTCGTGCTTTATTTCCGTCCTATATACTGTTGCATATAGAATTGTAATACAGATGCTTTACTGGCTGGTATACCACGTATATAGGATTGTAATGTAGATTGAACCGACTAAAAATAGTTTTATATTTCTATCAAAATAAAAGGTATTCCGCATACAATTGTGTCAATATTTTATTATTTTTTACTGAAACTAAATATTTGTTCATAATTTTTTGCTTTTTCATCGAATTTTGTTTGCAATACGACCATTGTTGGTTTTAAGCGCACCCCACGTAAGAAAAACAATTAGAAATTGATCAATTAAAAATCAGAATGTTTTCGTGTTAGTTACTTGATGCAATAATTACAATGCGTCTTTGTGCATCGGCCAGCCGCCGTATATTATGTATTATAAAGCCTCTTTTGAACATTACACACTTTTAAAACTCACTAAATCGTTATAAAAATCAAAAAAAAAAAATCCTTTTCAAAACGCTCCCGACACACACTTATACTTGCAAATAGTAAAGTGACAGATGAAAAAGACAAAATTATATATAACAAGAAAGAAAGCTAACTTTGGTAAACCGAAGTTTGTATACTCTTGCAGTCTGCAATTGGATCATTGAAAATCGATCCATTATAGTAAATTTAAAAAAATATCGAATTTTGTAAGTTTTGTAAATTTTGCATTTTATATATAATTTTTTTACATTTTTATATAAATCGACCGATCGCTTCTATGGCAGCTATATGATATAGTTGTCCGATCTTAATAAAATTAAAACCGTATTTCTAAAGCCGTAAAAAACTGCTATATCTCGAACGTTACGCTAAGAAATACGTTTAAAAACAGAGAAGTTAATAATTTTTTGTACTTTAATTTCGCCATCATTCCTATGGCAGCTATAGGATATAGTGCCGATTTCTGCCGTTCCGACATATATACTGCGTGCTAAGAAATAAGACTATGCTGAAAATTTCAGCTCGATAGCTAGTTCGCGTAGAAACCGACAGACGGACAGACAGACAGTTGGACATGGCTAGATCGACTTGGCTTGTGATGCTGATCAAGAATATACATATATACTTTATGGGGTCGGAGATGCCTCATTCAAATATCATGGCAAAATTATAATACCCTCTGCAAGCAAACAACAACAACAACAAACACACACAGTTGCAGGTACCGAACACAGAAATGTATAACAAGCAAAATAATATAAGCCGAACGATGCATCTTGTAGAATTACCAAATTCGGTCGTAGCAGGGTTGCGCCACTGGGATATATAATACTGAAAACCCTCAGAAAATGAACATTCCAGCAACCAATATGAGCGCAATCGAGCACTATACAAAGACTTGTTGTATAAAAATTCACAGTCATTATGAGAGCAAAAAAGAGTCAGAAAACAGCGTTTTTTCTATGATAACGATATCACTTTATGTGAACTATTTCGGAGCTCAATCTGATTTTTGTCTGCCACATGTATATTACTGAAACCCCTCAGAAAAGGCACCTTTTTGGTACTCGAATAGCCTCCTAAAAGGGTTCTTCAATCGCCTCCTGAAAGGTTCTTATTAATTTTGATTTATATATTTTTTATTATCAAAATGAGATTTTCTATTTGTCAGGATTAGTCTTGAAGATTTTCGTTTTGGCACGGTACCAATTAGTTTTTGAATAATGTTAATGAGCTTGGCCCAATGTTTTGGCTTCGTTTTCTCGTTCACGTTGCCGATCAAGTCACGGCACTCAAGCTGACCAATGCCGGATGCGCTGTCATGGCTTCTTCATCCTCGCTCGTGTGAGTCTTCTCCACAGCCTCATCTTTTAGTTGTGCCTCAACCTTTAGAGTGGACACCGCTGCTTCTCTTGTCTCGCTGTCATTACTCCCCTCCGCGTTGGGCTCTTTTTTAGGCCCTGGAGCACCTTTCTAGAATATACCTTTACCACATTTTTAAAGTATTTTGCAGGTTACACAATTTTGTCCTTCCTCGTTTTCCGAATAGACGTCAAACTTGGATCTGAAGTAAATCGAAAAGTGTCGGAAAACGCTCATATTGCTTAATAGAATGTTCATTTTCTGAGGGTTTACACTGAGTCAGAAAAATAGTCAGATTTGACTCCGAAATAGTCCACATAAAGTGTGACCGTTTTCATAGAAAACGAGAAAGAAAGCTAACTTCGGTAAACCGAAGTTGGTATACCCTTGCAGTCTGCAATTGGATCATTAAAAATCAAACCATTTTAGTAATGTTGAAAAAATATCGCATTTTGTAAATTTTACATTTTACATGTAGAATTTTACATTTTCATATAAATCAACCGATCGCTTCTATGGCAGCTATATGATATAGTGGTCCGATTTTAATGAAATTACAACCGTAATTCTAGAAGCATAAAAAACTGCTACATCTCAAAATTTTAAGAAATACGTTAAAAAACAGAGAAGTTAAAATTTTTTTTACATTAATTTCGCCATCATTCCTATGGCAGCTATAGGATATAGTAGTCCGATTTCGATCGTTCCGACATATATACTGCATGCTAAAGAAACAAGACTATGCTGAAAATTTCAGCCCGATAGCTCAAAAACTGAGAGACTAGTTCGCGTAGAAACCGACAGACGGACAGACAGACAGACGGACAGACAGACAGACATGGCTAGATCGACTCGGCTGGTGATGCTGATTAAGAATATATATACTTTATGGGGTTGGAGATGCCTCCTTCTGCCTGTTATTCTGTTATACATTCCCGATTGGCACTAACTTAATAATAATATAATTAATAATAATTATAGTTGAAAATGATATAAAAATTGTGCCTGAATCCCAGTTAGGATAGCCTACCTGGCTCTTTCCAGTGACCGGCTCCTTATTCGAAGGAGCAGGAGATGGCGGCTGGAGTTGGGGCACCTTGACGCTGAGTGTTGTGCAGGGGGCATCGTGGCTGGGAGACCGCTTGAAGGCACCCAGCTGTCGCCGCTGGATGGCGGTACCGCTGTCAACGGGCAACTCTTTGGCTTTGTCGGACGCGGAGCCCGAGGGGCTCGCGGAGTCGATTTGGCCCTCGGTGGAACTGGAACTCAGGGCCTTGTCCGAGCGATTCTTGAACTTGTCTCGCTTCTCGGCTACGTCAGAGGTGGGTTCGGGGTCCTCCTCTACCGAGTAAACCGTTTCTAGGATGTCGGGACGACGCAGGAAGCAGTTGTTTCGCCTGGCCGCACCGTACTTGTTGAGATTCGTTTCGATCGCATCAGATATGGAGCGGACTATGGTGATGCCATCGCTGCCTAGCACACCGCCCAGTCCGCCGGCGCCGCTGCTCTTCCGCCTCGTTCCTAAGGTCAGCGGACTGTCCGAGTCAATGTCCTCCATTACCACTGCCGAATCAGAGTCGTTTAGCGAGTCCAACTCATTGGCGTAGCTCGCTTCTATCGTCTCCAGACCATGGTCCACAAGGCGCGACGACAGCGTGTCGATGATCTTCTGCTGACGATGTATGGTCAACTCCCTGTGGTTGAGCAGGCTGGCGATCTGCTTTTGCTTCCGTTTCAGACGCGACTCCAGAAGCAAGAGCTGCGATGTGAGCGAGTTCATCTGGTCCGACTTTTCCTTTTGATAGCGGTAATGCTGCTGAACCTGTAGGTGTAAAGAATAGTCATAGTTACATCCTTAAAATTCTTTCAAATCTTTGTTACATGGCAAGTATGGTTCTAGTCATAAATTTATTATAGTGCCTGCACCGAACATTGCGAAAACCTTGCCATTAACTTAGCAATAATAATTTTTGTGAAAATCATTCAGAGCTCCCGATCACTCACCTGCATGGCGTACGCCTTACGCCACTTCATGATATGCTCCGTTTGAAACCGCACCTTGGAGCGCAGCTCCTCGATGATGGCCCTGGCCGTGTGCAGGTCCTTGGGATCCTGGTTCATCATATTTAGTCGCAAGTTGCTCGTGTGAATCGAGACGGGAACGGGTGGTGGCCATTGGAATTCCAAAGGGGGCTGGTTTACGTCCGTTGGCAACGACCCCCTTGGTTGAGCAGCCTTGGTTGTTTTCGGCGTGGAGGGAACGGTTCCTGCTCCACTGGAGCCACCTCCACCTGACCGTTCCTCCGATACCTCCACCTCTACCCCGCTGCTGGGACCGGCACAGGACGTCGACATGGTTGCCGGTTGCGGAGCCTGTTGCTGTTTTTGTAAGCTGAACGCCATGCTGCTGATGGTTTTAGCAAATTGTGTTGCTCGCCCGGCATACATTTGGCTGAGATACAATTTTCCCGTAGCCGTAGCCTTAGCCTGGGCTGTGGCTGTGGTTGTGATTGTGGCTGTGGCTCCCCGATGTGTCCCGATTCAGGGCTATCAGCCCGACCAAAGCCAAAGGCGGGATGCCTGCAAAAATTGAAGAGTTTCGAATGTTGTATTAATAGCCAATATTTATACATTGAGCATATCTGTAACTTTGTTGACACAAGTTATTAGTTTCGTCAATAAATTTTGCACAGCTCTGAAAAGTCAAGTCACTCGACTATGGCAACCTTCCCAAATATGTTAAATTGCATTTTTTTTTTTTTTTTTTTTATACAAATCGAATCATTCTAACGTAAAACCTTTTGTAATCTGGCAGAAAAATAGTTATTGCATTATGTCCTTGTTACTTAGTGTACATTAAGGTCTTCTCTTATCGCTTTAATGTTCTTATATTTTTTAGTAGAATCGTTTTCATAACGAATTTGTGTTTTTAAACACTGCTTTAAGCAGTCACTGAATTTTGGGTTTCAGTGTGTAAAAACCGCCAACAAGCCGGGAGGATTGTTAGAACTGAAATTACGCATTCGCCTAGTGGTCCCGCGACAGATGCCAGAATGAAAATTCCACTACAATGCCAAACCGAGAACTGGACTGAAAGTGTTATTATGGAAAAAAATTCAACTTTAACTCCTGCAAATATACATATTGCAATTAAAGCTTCATGTAATTGAAAGCTTTTTTTTCTTGACTCTCGACAACAAAAATAACCACCCTCTTCAGTTCAATTTATTTTTAAGTAAACTGCTGAAGGCAGCGGCAAGTGCCTTTCAGGTTTCTTTGATGAAATGCTATTCAGAGAATTAACTTAGACGCTGCGCTCTAATACCAGGCAAATCAAAAATAGCCGTATAATCTGTTCCTTAACTTGGCCTAGTATGCGTAACTAGTAAATTAAAGTGAGGAACAGTACTGCATCGTCTAACCTAAAATTCCTTTCAGCTTTAATTCGCGCAATTCATCAGTCGGTGAGACGATGGGCCACAGCCCATTTTCAACTGGAAAAGCTTGACTTAAGAACATCCACTTTCCCGAGAGCCGAGAGAAATAGTTAAGAGGAATCCAGCGGATCTCTCTCAACAGGAACTCCACTTGTTACGCACTTACTTTGCCCCGGTTTGCCAACTCATTACTTATTCTTAATTATGACAATTGCTCAGCGGACGATGGGAAAACTCTTGGTTCTCACCTCGCCCGTTCCCTGAGTTAAAATTGAATGCTGCTCATCTGGCCACTAAGAGCTAATGGGTATTGCCTATTGGGTGGCCAAAGGCCGCTCTACATTTGGGCCTTCGATTCACGGCTGCATGGGCAATACCCACTGATCACTTAGTAGACCACTTCTGCACGCTTCAATTCAATGGTTTAATTAGCGAGCTGCACTTCCCTGCAACGTGAATATGCAAACGATGTTCAACCGACCGACCGTGCCATCAATCCGCCAAATTAGAGGGGGGGCGACTGAGGGAGTTAAACAGTGACAGATTGAATTTCCCGTTTCTGTTTTAATTACAAAATGTAATGGACCGCACTTATGTATGGTACAGGCCGTACTGCGTATTTTCACTAATGCTTAGCTATATTATTAGCTTAGAAATATTGTTCATGGAAAAACACATAGAATAAGCACGAAAGAGCTCATCAGTGTTGAAAAGCTTACGCAATATCCTAGATACCAAACAAAATTTTAACGAAATTAAACAACTACTGAATAACAGTTATATAACTATTATTGTAGTGACTGATTGGTCTACCTGCTGCATGCATCTATCAGGGTATTTGTTTCCAATATCTGTCTTCACTGTCCTGCAAATGAATGACAGCTATGACAAACTATTTTAGCTCGCAGCCATATTTGGTTATCAAACAGGCATGCGAATGATAACCAGCAAAGAGCCAGGTAATTGGATCTCCACAGTAGGACAGTTTAAGTTCGGCACTCGACTTCTCGAATGCCAGATATTTAGACATGGCCATGCATCCTGGCGGCTATTTTCGGTCAAAATGTTGCTTAATGTCTGGCGGCATAGGGGTAATTAATTATTCCAGCCTTGGGGCCAAGTAGCGCTGGCCCTCCAGTCCGTTTTTCGTGCGTAGTGCGGCTGGAATTGAATTTATGAGATGAACGTGATTTTTACACAGTTTTCCCAGCTCGCACCGGAAAGAGAACAGCAAACAGACAAACAAGGTGGCTCACCGACAGTGAGGGAATGTCCAGGCAATTACCCAAACACATGCCGAGCTTTTGTTCAGCTTTTGGTCATGAAAGGATGGGTGCTGTTGGATTGTTTGCCTTGGCTTGACCACGACTGCCGACACATGAAAGGGCTTTGTTAATGATGTTTAACATTACAGCAGTCCCTTTGCATTTCCCATCATAGTTCCATTAACGTGGCCATTTCTAAACCGAACTAAAAACTTTTAAACGTCGTTCATCAAATTAAAGCATCTAATGAGAAAGAGATCTTCATTACTGAAACTTTTAATATCTATGTCACCCAACTAACAACGTTGTTGGTCTCTCTGTAAAAGACTTACCTAAAGACTTCAATGACTGACCATATTAAGATCAGGTCACAAGGATTTGCAACAATCATTAGAAAATACACAACACAAATAACTTAATTTTAGTGCATAATTTCGGCATTCCATAACTGCTACATTTTCTGGTCAATTTCTTGTGATGTACCTGAGTTGTCATTGTGTGTCCCCAACATTTACCATCGCTAGAGTCCTGTAAATTTCCGAGTTGCCGACAGGTGGCCAGAATCCAGGTTGCAAGTGCCCAGGCCTGCGTGGTAACGAACTTGCCCTGCCTCCTACAATCTGCTTTTATGGGTAGAACGTGACCGTAATAAGCCATTTCACACGCAAATTCCGACGCCCACTGCTACTAAAGTGTTTCTGTACTGAAATATGAAAGTGCATTAAATATTTATCCAATCAATAAAGCATATTTCCCTGGGTGTTCCCATCCGTTATTTTTTACGCGACTGCCTTCCCTCCTTGGATTATCTCTACTGGTCGGGTGACTGCTAGCATTTTCCTGGAGTTTGTGTTATTTGATATATGCAATCTGAAGTTTTTCGGAGGCTTGTTTACTTTATATTCTTTTTGTTCGCTCTTTCCCTTTAGTGTCTCCACGCGCCTGCTTAGCTCTTATCAAATTCCGGGACCTGAGCACGCTGAATTTTTGAATAATTTGGCGCGACAGACAAACATTTTTCACATTCTACATGTTACGCTGGTTGTTTGTCTTTGTAGTATGTTTGTTTGCCTGCGTTACGTTACTAAAATTGATTTTATTTACAGTCCCGTCACTCACTATTCCGTTTTTTACTCTTTTTGTATTCGGATAAGGTTGATCACAGTTATTTAAGCTTTAAGACTGACTTAATTGGGAGCTTAGTAGTCTCGGCCAATTCCATCGATTTATCCTTATTCGCGAGGTGAATCATAGCCAATTGTCCATTATCAGAGTTGTTTCGAGCAGCGCCCACTCTGCTGCGTAATCGCTGTCACCGGTTAATTCGCTTATTTAATCTAAAAAGCTTCCAGCTCGAATTACCCTGCACGGAACATCGCAGGACATTAGAAGACACATGCACATACTTGTGCATTTGAGAGAGACTTTCGTGCCAAGATGTCATGAAATGAATGGATAAAATTAAGAGAAAACAAGTGAGAAAGCTTCAGTCGAGTATGACCGACTGTGAGCATTGTGCGTGAAATTAAATAGCACACGGAAATGGAAAAAACCAAATGTTGACAAATGAAGACAAATGTTGCTAAGAACATGTTGAGCAACATTCAAGAAAGTCAAATGATGCTAGGAACATGTTGAGCAACGTTCAAAAAATACAAATTCTGCAGTTGTTAATACTGCGCCCGAAAGCACTTAACACTTTATTTAAAGGCCGTTTTGTAAATGTGGCAAAGTAAAGTAGTTTTTAACATGTGGTTATGAACATGAACTGTAGATATAGACTGTCGTGTTCAGATAATCATATGTACACACTGAATTTTTTGGGTAAAATGGGCTCCAAATGAGAAAATATATACTCAAATAATTGCTAAGTCCATATGTTCTCACTTTGAGATAATTTCAGGTTATGTAATATTTTAAGAGAACTCAACGAAAGTATAAAATATAATAAAATTTAGAAGGAGTCATTCTCAATTTATTGAAGTGAGTATAACAAGTTTATATGGTAAAGTTAAATGGATATAGGTACATAAATATTATATAAAGTCTGCAAAAGAAAACACTTACATTTCTAAAACACAATTGTTCCGACTGGGACTGGAACCCGCAACCGTCAGACTAAGATTCAAGTCCATCCATCCAAGTCCATGTGTCTTTTAACCTACAAGCTTTGGGGATCGGATATCTCAAATTCGGTCACACCAGACTGCCTTACCTACTAGTTTTGTTTGGTTTACACCAGTGGTCGGCACGGCCGTATCCCGCGGGATAGAATTTTCTCAGACGACGTCGCTGCCGCTCACGCACAGTATGCACATAAGAAAACAGAAGAATCAGTGCAGACAAATTGTAATTGTGGGGCTAGATTTAGCCTTTCTTAGAGTTAAATAGCTAGCTTTAAAGTTATAGCTATTTATTTTGCCTTATTACAGAACATTTTGGCTACATTTTTTCTCATATCTAGCCATAGATATGGCTGGCATAAATCCTCCAACTGAACCCTCCACGAGGCTGCCGGCTGGGCAATGGGCAATGTATTATTCCGGGTAACGGGTAATGCAATGCCACTTGCTCTGCTCGGGGAAATGCAGTGCCTAGCTAAGGCAACCGTTCAATTCCTGCGGCCCCCCAAAGCCGGAGGAAATAAACCAGTAGCCATTGTTGGAGGTGCCTCGCTTTAGGCTTAAAACGTAGTGGGTGGTTCCCCGGAAAACTAACCAGTATGGATGGAGAAAAGGAGAAAACCGGGGCTGGGATGTCAGCCCAAACGTCGGTGGAAGGCGTGACTGCTACCACCGACGGTCACGGGAGGAGCAATCCTTTATGCTTGTCCCCAGCGGTCACACCTCTGTTATGACGGGAGCAGGACATGGCAGTTGCAACACTACTGCCAAAACAACATCGAACAAACCGCATATCAAGCTAAGCTGCACAGGTGCCGCCGTCGAGACAGACTCGGACCTGGAGAGCGTGTAGCTGACACAAGAAGACTGCATGCATACCATGCATCATGCCCAGTATCAAAAACTAAAAAGAGGACCAAGCCACCCTGGTGAAACAAGGACCTATAGAAACAAAGAAATAACCTCAGGGAGTTCTTCAGAATCGCCAAGCTGGCGAAAGATGATGTCATCGACGAAGAATACAAAACCCTACTGCGTAGTTACGTAGGCATCGAGACGGTCCCAGAAACGGCTAGACTCCGGAAGTTGTTAGCAAAGCAACCTACCCTACAGAGTCAGCTTAAACGCGACAACGGACAGTGGACTGAGGGCAGCGAAGAGGCCCTAACAGCACTAATGCAAGTACACTTCCCAGGATGCACCGAGGTCTCCGATGCCAATGAGCACCAGGTCCTTGCAACTGGGATTGAAAACCCCCCAACTGATCTAATATCCTCTAGAAGAATCCACTGGGCTATAGACTCCTTTGCGGGTATAAAAGCACCAGGACTAGACGGAATATTTGCAGCCATGCTACAGGTGACCAAAGATGAGATGACCCCATTTCTCTCCGCAATATACACAGCTTGTCAAAGCACGGGCTATATCCCTATCCAATGGAGGACCTCTCGGATTGTCCCATATTAGCCCAAGGACTACAGACCGATAAGCCTCACCTCATCACTGTGGACGGCAGTCCACGTAGTGACGATGAGCACCGAGACTGTGGTGCGCAAGGAGACTACTATATTCAGCCGTAGAATTGAAAATCTGCTACAATAGTCCGATCAGAACCATTTATATCTTAATCGAAAGGTATTGTAAACCTCTTTGAAACTGCATACTAAGATTTTTCAAAAACGGATTAGTTTGGGAGAAATTAGAGTGAAAGTGCGAAATTGAAAATTTTGAAAATTGGAGCCATTGGGGCCGGTGGAGCAAAAATCCCAAAATTTGTAATGTTGTTGTGATCTAGCTTTAAATACGCGTCGAATGACACCTCGATCATCCTGATCCGATACTCCGTTCAAAAGATATTCAATAAACAAGATTTCAACGGCCTTTCCGAAATGAAAACGTTTGTCCTGTTGTTTGTCTGTCTGTCTGTGTGTGTGTCGATTTTTTTGTTTAAGAGTTCTGGAACTACCTTTATTTTATTTAACAGCTCGATCTGAACATTTTTTGTTCTACGACTTTTTGGGTTTCCCGCTAGTTTGGCGGGAAAACAGCTAAAAAAGC
>VNKF01000680.1:0-67155 GCA_008044355.1 Drosophila lacteicornis
TGGAAGTAGCAGCAGCTGCAGGGCCAGGAGCAGCTCGTCCTCGTCGGTGGCATCGGGAGCTGGCCCAGCGGCTTTGGATATCTTAATTTAAGTAATTTGTTCGTTTGATTTGCTTATTTCTCTGTGAAATATATATTTTAAGACTTCATTTTGTTTTAATATTTTTAATTTTTTTATTTTATGGTCAAGATTGCATATAATTGGATCTTCTTTAATTGTATTGTAAATAAATTAATTTTTTCCCGCTGGAAAGTCCCGACATAGGGTTTTGTTTCCAATTGCCTGTCTCAATTTCGCAAGGGTCGCGGGGAATTATCAAATATTTCCTTCCTCTCGCGCCACCCTTGCGAAGACTCAGCCGATTTAAAATATCTAGCGCGTTGTTCATTCTAGTATATTCTAGTATTTCTCTTAGCTCATCTGCGTACCGACCTTGCTAAGAGGGGCCGAAAAAGTGTATTTGTCTCTTGCTCGCACTCATTTGGTTGCTAAATTTTAGCGCTGGTGAGTACGTAGCTTTAAAGGGGGAAGACTGGATTTTTTAGGAGGAAATATTGACTATTTGAGATTTTTTAGGGGGAAAGCAGAATTTTCATCTGGCAACACTGGCTGTATTGCATCGCTAAATAGAAATTTTACAATAAATAAGGAATAGAAGTATAAACAGGAAAGTTAAGAGTGAATAAAAACTATGCCGCCGACGATCAACAACTCGGCAATCAACAACGCCGCCGACAAGCGACCCCAGCGGCAGACGGAGCGCAAGTATGTGGCCAGTAGGCCGAACCAAAACCGACGCCGGGACTCATACAAATCCTTTTCAGATCGGAGATTATTTGTCGCGTGAAGTACGGGAACAATCTGCCAGACATACCCTTCGACCTGAAGTTCCTGCAGTATCCCTTCGACAGTCACCGCTTCGTCCAATATAATCCCACTTCGCTAGAACGCAACTTCAAGTACGATGTGCTGACGGAGCATGATTTGGGTGTGACGGTGGACCTGATAAACCGGGAGCTGTACCAGGCAGATTCCATGACCCTGCTGGATCCAGCCGACGAGAAGCTGCTTGAGGAGGAGACCCTGACGCCCACGGACTCTGTGCGCTCGCGCCAGCACTCAAGAACAGTCTCCTGGTTAAGAAAGTCCGAGTACATATCCACGGAGCAGACGCGCTTCCAGCCCCAGAACCTGGAGAACATAGAGGCCAAGGTGGGCTACAACGTGAAGAAGTCGCTACGGGAGGAGACCCTCTATCTGGATCGCGACGCCCAAATCAAGGCCATCGAGAAGACCTTCAGCGACACCAAGAGCGAGATCACCAAGCACTACTCCAAGCCGAATGTGGTGCCAGTGGAGGTGCTGCCCATCTTCCCCGATTTCACCAACTGGAAGTACCCCTGCGCCCAGGTCATCTTCGACAGCGACCCCGCCCCCATCGGCAAGAATGTGCCCGCTCAACTGGAGGAGATGTCGCAGGCCATGATCCGTGGTGTGATGGACGAAAGCGGCGAGCAGTTTGTCGCCTACTTCCTGCCCACAGAGCAGACGCTCGAGAAGCGGCGCGCCGACTTCATTGCCAGCGAGCTATACAAGGAGGACGAGGAGTACGAGTATAAGATCGCTCGCGAATACAACTGGAACGTGAAGACAAAGGCGTCTAAGGGTTACGAGGAGAACTATTTCTTTGTCATGCGGCCGGATGGAATTTACTACAACGAGCTGGAAACGAGAGTGCGCCTCAACAAGCGTCGCGTCAAGGTTGGCCAGCAACCCAACAATACCAAGCTGGTAAGACTGTTTCTTAATTAATTAACTTGCCTATATTTCTTAATTTTTGTTTATATTTTAAATTTCTAACAATTTTCTTCTCGATAGGTGGTCAAACATCGTCCGCTGGACGGCATGGAGCACCGTATGCAGCGTTATCGCGAGCGCCAGCTCGAGGTACCTGGCGAGGAAGAAGAGGAGGAGGTCGATGAAGAAATGGAAGTCGACGAGGAACAGAAACAGGTTATTGGCGAAACAGAAAAGCCGGGCGGTGCAGCTTTGGGCAGTGCAAAGACTAAAGTAGGTGGTGTCGATTCGCCTGCCCAAATAGCGAGGGATCGACAGTCACGTTCCCGGACTCGCAGTCGCAGCGGCTCTAGTTCCGGATCGGGATCTGGATCAGGATCACGGGCCAGTAGCCGCTCGAAATCCGGCTCCCGCTCTGCCAGCGGCTCCCCCCGATCACGCACAAACTCTCCGGCAGGATCCCAGAAGTCTGGCGCCGGCTCACATAAATCGGGGTCGAGATCAAGATCAGGGACTCGTTCACGGTCGCGTTCGAAGTCCGGCTCCCGTTCTCGTTCCCGCTCCAAATCCGGTTCCCGGTCCCGTTCGCGCTCCCGATCCGGAACCCGGTCTGGCTCTGGCTCCCGTTCGCCCAGCCGATCGCGCAGTGGCTCTCCTAGTGGCTCTGGTTCCAGTTCTGGAAGCGGCTCAGATGAGGAGTAAATAGAGCCAGCAAGAAAACAAAAATTATTAATAAAAAAAATTGTATATTAAAGTCTTTGTAGCCACCATACGATAACAATAACAGCAAATCATCAATTATTATTATTGTTATCTTGTTCAAACGGTCCTACAGCGATGCAGTATATTTGACCACAAGGGCCGCAGTAATATGAAACCAATTTTAATGCTCTGCACCTCTTAATCAATAATCATACACCTCAGAAAAAAAATCAAAATGTACAATATGTATTGTGCTCTAAATATATTTATAGCATACTTTTGGACAGCTTTTCGTATGATTTTAAATCTATTAACGGTGACACGAAAATCACTAGGGGTTTGAAATTTATAAACAATGTGTCCATCAGCCCTGTTTTACTGCAGCAATCTGGTACATTCTCGAGGATGGTCCATTCTTTTACACGGGGTTTCCCACAAGGGAGGATGGTCCATCCCAAATGGACAGACCATTCAGACGTTTACCATTCACTCCGAAGGTTTCTACACATACTAAAAAACAATACCGAAAAATATTGATTATTAAGTAATATTTCGAAACTTCCTTTTCTAACCCTTCCCTAATTTCTTAGTTTTTTTAAAATTATAAATAATTTTGACAAAAACATTAATGAAAACTAGATCCACCGCAGCATTTCGGGATCGCCACTGCATAATGCTATGGTCCTTCAACTGTGGCAGGAAAATAATTGTGCTTTGCGGTCCCGCCAAAAAACATCAAATTTTACTTTGATATACATACAAGATTTCAGAGCTTCAAGCATAAATATTAAGAAGTCCTTGATTGGGTCTATTAAATTTGAAGACAAGAATCACCTTCATTTAATTTTCGAGAATATGTTGCAGTGGAACAGGACTTTTAAACAATGCAATAAAATGTTTGAGGTTCATAATTTTATATCACAGTTTTAGACACTATTTCAGTGAATTCCCAAATCTAAGAGGGGTCAAGACAAGTATTCGTACTGATAATGTTGGAAATTGGTAAGGGAAACTCTAGGGAAGTATACTAAGTATAATCAGAGCAGGATGTATACAACAAATTAAAAATAATAAGGCATCTTCCATCAGATTTGAAATTTTTCCCCCGAGTGGTCTTACTACAAAAATGCGAAAGTCAGGATTATTTTGTTAAGGCAGTGCTGCCTTATCAAGCAAAACAATGTGAAATTCAAAAGCAACATGGATTTAGCAAGTAAACGAAAACTAGCAATTAATGCCGCCTTAGTGGGGTTCATGGTAGCGTTGGCAGAAGAGGAAGATAATGAAGACTACCAGCCCCACAAGGAGAGAAGTAAGCGCCCACGAAAATATTGGGTCAATCCGTATTTGCGGCAAAGAAATGGTAAAGGAAAACATGCGAATGTAAGTAATACGAAAAACGACCAACTTGTTACAACAGCTAAGAGTATTTGGTTCTAGTTCGAGAATCTGACGAAAAATCCGACCCATTTCTTTGCAAACTTCCATATGAGCTTTGATAGTTTTCAAAGTTTATTTCGAACGCTGGAGAGTCATCTTTGTCCAAGAAGATTTTCCCGTTGCGACAATATACGACCCGAGCAAAAGTTGGCCGCTGTTCTTGAGTAAGTGGAGATCCAAATGGAGTTAATTTTACCTATTCAAGTGTTCCCTGCATAGGTACCTTGCCTTGGGAGAGAGGCAAAAGAATGTCTGCGATTCTTACAGGATCAGCAAGCAGTACTTCGGGAAGATTGTCGCTGTTGTGTGCAAGGCCATCGCCATAGAGCTGGACTGGGAGATTCCGCAATGGGAGAAATACGCGATTTTGGGTAGTGCTCGAGACTTTGAGAAAAGGTGGAACTTGCCCAACTGCGTTGGAGCAATTGGAGGCAAGCTTGTGAAGGTTAAGGTTCCCTTCAGTCGTCAAGTAGGCACTCAATTTGTATTTCAAACTTTTCAAATATTAAAGTAATGCATTTATTACAGTCTCTCCGTTCCATGCCGATTTTTGCTGTATGTGACGCATCCCTCCGATTCACTTACCTGGACGTCTGCGATACCGAAATCGAGACCGATCTGAATCTTTTTGCCAAATCAAGCATGGGAAAGACCATTTTATCGGATAATTTATACTTTCCGGAGGACAGCTCTCTAAATGGGGAACCAATGACGTTCTTTTTTGTGGCAGGCGACGACACATTTCCGTTAACAAAGCGAATTATGAAGCCGTATGGATCGAAAGACATTACTAGAGAAGAAAGATACTTCAACGATCGCCTCCAGAAAGCGAGCTATTGCATTGACGAAGCCTTCGGTATTCTAAGTGCCAGATGGAAGGTGATGCGAGGGCCCCTCATCTGCCACCCGGACTCGGCCAAGCAAATAGCAACGGCTTGCTGTCTGCTCCACAATTACCTGCGGCGTACAAAGCCAGACGAGTATAAAGATTGGTCGCAGGAGGACAACGAGGCCATGCTTCCACTTAGCTTAGGCACTAGACCGGGCCGTACTGAGGACTACCCTAAACTTGTTAGAGATTGCCTTAAGAACAGCTTGATTATCAAGAAAATGAAAAAATGAAATCCGGTACTCACTAACCTAAATTTATTTATAATGTTTACATATATGTATGTTTATATTAAATTCAATGCATTATTTTGCCTCCCATATCTTTTTTGGCAATCTCCTGCAGAAACTCAGTTACTTTGAATGTAGCGCGTTGTGCGTTCTGCGGTGACATATTAGTGAGAAGAGTATCCCAGTATGCCAGGGCAGAGGCATTCTTCGAAACAGGCTGCTCCAAACAATGCTTAGTTTCGTTGAGAAAATTGCTCAACATGTCTACAACTGATGCTTTAGAAGACGTCTTTGGATTCGAATTGGCCTTGGGTTTCGGATTCTCTTTGCTATGTTCAACGCTCCCCGGTGTTAATGGTGCATCGTCCGGAATATTTCCAGATTCTGTCATCAAATCATCAGCTTCCACCTCAATATTATCATCATTCGCATTGCCTTCATAGAGTACAGTTGGGCTGGCAGGTCTTCTATTAGAGATAAGGATACTAATGAAACTATTGCCCAGCCAGAAACTAAGTCTAAGTTCTTACGGTCTCTTGGGTGCGGTATAATGCAAAAAGGACATGGCTTCATCAAACTGCCATTTGATCTTTTTGGTAGTTTTCAGAGGATCGTAATCATCTCCGTCGTCATGCTGAGCGATGTCCCGGTTTCGCTTACGATGGTATCGATAGCTTTCCCTCAAAGAAATCCAGGCCTCTTTGCAATTAGTGACTACAACAATGCGTTTTAATTATTGAAATCGGATAATAAAAATGGTTCTACCTTACCAGGTTTTTTTAAATCCTCGGCCACAGATTTCCAAGCGGCTTGTAGCCTGGGTAGATCATAATGATATTGGTCCTCTCGGTCCCACAACACTGAGCTCTCCCTAATTAATTCAATCAGTCGGCACTTTTCAGCAGTCGTAAAATTTGCTCTTTTTTTACGAGAAACACTCATTTTACGGGCATCCATTGGACTTGGCACAGTACACAAGAAAACAAAAACAGATATATGCACATATAACCAAAAAATTCTTACGGCGTTTTTTCCCAGTACCCACGACGAAAACAAAATACTAAAAAATACTAAAACAAGTAGGGCTGGGACATTTTTAGTGTCTGCATTATAAGGGTTGCATTTCGCAAACTGCATTATTACTAAAATTCATAATTTTGTTCTGCTTTAAAGCCTTGTACTTACATAAGTCTAGTACTGAGACGGTAAACAGTTTGCAACCCCAAAAATTTAGTCTTCTGAGTGTGACCGCTAATTTAAAACGTTTTTCGGCATCAGTGTTGCCATTTTAGCTTATTTCAGGCTAGATCTAGCATATATGAAAATGAAAAGGCTTATAAAATTTGCCAATAGCTTAAAGTCTGGAATATAGCTAATTTAAAAGTTCATATAACTTATTTGAGCCATAATTGTATTCGTAGTTTAAACGAAATATTTTATAATGAATATATGTTTTGCGGCATTAAGGAACGCAGCAGGCATATCTTAGTACGCACCAGAAATACAAAAGTGTGTTAAATAAAAAAAAAAAAAAAAAANAAAAAAAAAAAAAAAATGCATATTCGTAAAAGGATTGAATAAGCTCCAATTGATTTGAATTATATAATATCTGCTTTATTATTTCAGACTACCCGATAATTTTCTGACTTTAAAAAGAGTTGACATTTATGCGGTTATAAAAAATGTATTCGATGTTATCAAAATATTTTAACAAATTAAATGTTGATGATTTAAATAACAATAAGACACAAATTTTATAAAATTAATCTGATTTAATTAAAACACAATTATGCCATTGTACAATTTTTGGCAGAGGTTTGTTTTTTGTTTGTTATATTCAAAATAATTTAGTTTTTAAACTTATTTTTATTGGGTTTTTCTAATATGGGATGCGCAGGCAAAAAGGAATGCTTCCACACATAACATTTTCCGCAAAAATACGTCATGCTTGTTTAAAAATATGATAAATATTTAAATATGGAAGAAAATTAAAAATTTGACGAATTAAAAACCAACTTAATTAAAATAAACAACATAAACAACCTAAGATTGGTTTTGTTTTGTAGTAGCTTGTTTTTCAGCATTGTTATTTTATTTTTAGCTTATTTTAGCTATTTTTTGCGCGAAATCTAGCTTATTCACCCGCTCAGCCCCTGGCAACACTGTTCGGCATTATTGAGATGCAAGTTATGCGGTTATATTTATTTTAAATCAGCTGTTTTATGTTTGTTGAAAATGTGGGTCTAAGGCTCCGTTTCCACTACACTTGCTTTTTCCAATTCTGCTTTTTGGCCAAAAAGTATCTTTTTCCCTGTGCATAAGGTATAGGAATCTAGTGGTGACAAAAATGATAACAAAGTTGCTTTTTCGTGGTTTAGTTCGATAGTATCGATTATTTTAGTCGCTGTCTGCCTATCGATGTGTGATTTTGACCAACTACTAGCCAGCTGTTTTTTGAACGAATGAAATTGATTGCCCGCTTATGGAAAAAATATGGAACAAATGAATGACTTTCTTCATGTAAAACTAATTAGATGATCCCATCCTCTGCAGCTTCTCCCGATTTTAAAACTCTACTTGGGCTTAGCAATAGCCTATGCTTCTCTGGGGGCAGGACCTCCTCCACTTACTCCTCCTTGGGCAGGGTAGGTGATGTGATTATATCGCGCGGCCAAGGCTTGAACGCGCCACCTGTCGGCTTCAGCTTGCAACTGCAGTGCTTTAGGGATTGTCTTAAAATTCTCATATTTTTGCTAATATCTCCCATGTTTATTATCCGATTGTACTCAAATGTTCAGAAAACGTCAGCACAAGTCTATTTATTTATTCTATTTATTGACTTTAAACAAAAAATGAAGAATATAGCTTTTTAAACGTTTTTTATGTCTTAGATGGGCGGAAGTGGGCGTGGCCAAATTTTAAAACAAACTTTATCTGCGTGCAGATTCCAATGTTGTCACCAAATTTGGTAACTCTAGCTCTTGTAGTCTCTGAGATCTGTTTACCAACACGGACGGACGGACAGACTGACATGGCTAGACCGACTCAGTTGGTGATGCTGATCAAGAATATATATACTTTATGGGGTCGGAGATGCCTCCTTCACTGCGTTGCAAATATCATGGCAAAATTATAATACCCACTGCAAGGGTATACAAATTTTAACTTCTCTGTTTTTAAACGTATTTCTATAAATTTTGAGATATAGCAGTTTTTTATGGTACTAGAATTACAGTTTTAATTTTTTTAAGATCGGACAACTATATCAAATAGCTGCCATAGAAGCGATCGGTCAACTTATATAAAAATGTAAAATTCTACATGTAAAATGTAAAATGTACAAAATTCGAATTAACATTACTAAAATGGTTCGGTTTTCAATGATCCAATTGCAGACTGCAGGGTATACCAACTTCGGTTTACCGAAGTTAGCTTCCTTTCTCGTTTTTTTTTCTAGGTTATGATTTTGAAATTAAACGAAAATAAGAACATAGAAGGTCGTTTATAATTTTATATATAATATTATCTTAATATTGAAATAAAAAAAAAAAAATTGAATTAAAAGGTCGTTAATTACTATGTATTTTACGTTGTCAAATTTTTGTTTTATTTATATTTCACGCATAAATGTATTCAAAGTGTGCAAAGTGTCTACATATATAGTATTTACGATAAGCATAATTTGACAACAATTTTAAGCTTCAGAGACCACTGTACCGATCACACAGACAGGCGCTTGGATTTTGTGTATTCATAATTTGTCACTGTGTGCGCGTTTGCGTAGCAAGCTAATTTTGTATGGGAATTAGGCGAAACTTTATAGATTGATTGTGACTAAACTAAGAGCGTCCCTAACATAATTTTTATACCCAAATGTACGTTGAAGCTCTAATCCTGTTTAGTGCTGGACACTTGCAGAGCAGATGCTGTGGCGTCTCCTTCACAACGGAGAAGGAAGTCTTTGCAGCTTCTGCAGCTTGCATTGTATGGTAGTCCCATCTTCATTGCGTATGTTCCAATCGCCCAATGACCGGTGGACACTGCTGTATAGCCGCTTGACTGTCCGAGTATATCCGAACCTTGGTATCCCTGAGATCCTACTGTATTAAGAGGCTGGCTGCCTCCAATATAGCGAGCACCTCAGCCTGAAAAACCGTTGCTAAGCCTGGGAGAGTGAAGGCCGCTTCAATCCCCCAGCTCTCAGCATAGATTCCAGCCCCCACCCCGCAGCTCATCTTAGAGCGGTCGGTGTAGAGTAATATCTCATCCTGTTCGACTACCCTGTCGTCGGTCCAATCTTCCCTCGTCGGAAGTAAGGTCGTGTAACCGTTACCGAACTTTAATTCCGTGGTTATGTAGTCCGTCTGTTCTTCTGCTCGTTGTAAAATGTCATCAAGTATCTTGACCACCCTATGCGCTGTTCCTTCCAGCAATTGCTTGCCTTCCAAGGGAGTACAGCTGCCCTGGAACGGGCCGAACAGCTGACTCCGATAGGGAGCCTTCCGTCATCTGGCAACTCCAGCGTCGATCGATATTCGATAAGCTATCGAATGTCTATGAGGCAACGCACAGCTGAACTCGGCCTATATAAAGCCGAACTCAGCGAGATGCCCGGCACTTCTTGCGAGCAGCGCAACCGACCACATCTGGGTAAGTCCTCAAGTAGATAGAAAATACTAACTATCCAAGTAGGGGTAATGAAAGCAGAGGGTAGCAGAGCCGGTTCTAGTAACCGACTCCGCCTAACACAGCCTAGCTCAGGGTAGCCGAGGATGGTTCAAGTAATCACCTCCGCATAGCATAGCACAGGGTAGCAGAGAGCGGTTCAAGTAACCTCCTCTAACGAGCACAGGGTATCATAGCACGGCTCGAGTAACCGTCATTCTCAGGAGAACAGGATCCAGGGTCTGACATGATAGCCGACCTGGACAGAAACAGGTTATCAAATGTGCGAGGCACCAAATAGGGGACGGACAGCACGATGCGAGCAGAGACAAGAGTCGGCTGCCAGACTAAACCTCCGCAATCCGGGACATCTCCGCGTAACCGGACCTTTTCTGGGGATTACAGGGTATCATCGGTGACCCAGGCCAAGCACAGCGGCACATCTTCGCCGTCCTCGCAGATTTTCTCTTTCTTTCTCCACAGGATTTAAAAACTGAAACGCTGATGCCTCTCTCAATACCAACCGAGTTGAGGGAGCCCAGGATAGAATCGGCGTTCTCGTTGTTGAACGCACCTTCAATATCCAAGAAGGTGGCCATCGTGTACTGCTTATATACTAAGGATTTCTCTACCTGACACACCACTTCGTGTAGTCCAGTCTCGGTTGAACGTCCATTTCGGTATGCATGTTGCACATCCGACAAGTGTGACTCTGACTTATCCCGGATGTGAACATCCAGCAGTCTTTCCATTGTCTTCAGGAGGAAGGATGTCAGGCTGATCGGCCTGTAGTCCTTTTGCTAGGATATGCCCCTTCCTTCCTGGTTTTGGTATAAATATTACTTTAGCTTTCCTCCACGGAAGCGGTATGTGAGTCAGCCTAATACAAGTCTCGTAGATGGCTTTCAGCCATCACATAATGCTGGTTTATTCCTTTGTAACATTGCCGGTATTATGCCGTTCGGACCCGGGCTTTTGTACTTATCAAACGAGTCAATCGCCCATTGAATTCTCTCAATCGTGATGATGTATGTCGTTTGTGTATGTATGCTTTCCATTGCACTTTCCCTAGGTCTCGAGTTCTCTCGTAAGTTCCCTGGGAAATTCGTATCCACCAGAACTTCCAGGGATTCTTCGAATGATATTGTAGCTGTGCCGTCTGGTCTGTTTATTAGAGTTGGGCTTGCGTGCCCTTTGGCAAGGATCTTGCTTAGTCTTGCAGTGTCCTTTATGCCTTCTATTGTTTCGCAGTAACTTTCCATGATGCCTTCTAGGCTTCGTATACTGCTTTCTTGTAAACCTTTTGTGCTTCCTTGTATGGTGCCCACTCTTTGGTACCATAGCTTATGTTGAAGGACTTGCGCGCTCTCTTTCTGAGATTGCTTAGTTCCTTAGTCCACCATGGTGGGTATTTCTTTTTCGAGTATGATACCTTGCATGTCTCGTTGAAAGCGTTATTCTGTATATTAGTCAGGTCTTCGACGTCCTTGTCGAGTGCCCTCAGAGAGGACTGTACCTTGATCCTTCTATTGCTAACATTAGAGTGGACAATTTCGCTGAATTTGTCCAAGTTTTTTTTTACGGGCGTTGCGCCTCTGTACCGCCTTACTTACAGGCACCGAGAGCTCAAAGAAGATATACCTATGATCTGAAAAAGAATGCTGTAACGACACTATCAATTTTTCCACCTTATAATGGCTGTGTTCTATCATTAAAGTAAGGTCTAATACCTCCTCCCAACCTCGAAAATCCTCTGTAAATCCTCTGGAAAAATGAAGGTCGGTGTGTTACCTCTGTTACATATTGTAACGTTGCGATAGATAATATAATCAAAGAGAAACTCACCTCGATCATTTGTTTCGGTACTTCCCCAGAGCGTGTGCCTCGCGTTCGCGTCGCATCCGAGCACTAGGGTCGTCTTGGTGTCTTCCGCCCACTGCATCAGCTTGATGACCGGTTCAGGGGAAGCCGGCTCATCGTGGGCCATATATAGTGAGGCGATAGCTATCCCAATTCCGTCTGCTGTCTCGAATCTAGCAACTGCCAGATCCGATGTGCTGAGACTGGAGCAAAGAAAATAATTAAAATCGTTCTTTATTACTATACCTGATCTCGCCCTACCCGTTGAGCTCGAGTATAGTAGTTTATATCCTGGGAGCTTCGGGCCAGAGACTTGATCGTCCCTAGTCCAAGGCTTCTGTATAAGGATCGTCAGATTCGCTAAAGCGTGCGAACTGCGCTTCAGATTAATCTGCACGACTTTCGGCATCGATATTTACGGGGGTGGAGTCGGGGGATTTCTCATCGATGTCCATGTCGCCTAACAACTTGTTAGTATCATCAACCACTTCCAGTATCTCGTCCGGTTCGGCAAGGAATACCCTGATCTTCGCCTTCCTAATGCCGTACCGGACCTTGTGTTCGACGGATTCTAGCTGCGGCAGGCACCGTTGATTAATCAAGAGAAGGAACGGCTGGCCCGACTTCATCTCTTTCTCTGCCTTGAGGATGGCCCAGTCCTCCGTATGGATATCCGGGTTCTGAGCTCGCAGACACTGGATCACCCTTGCATGGTCATATTGCCTCTTTGGCTCGGGGTCTCCTCGGTATCTCCCTGGCGTGAACTAGCCCTATCTTAAGGCCAGCCAAAGTGTTGCTTATCTTAGCAACACATTCAGCCAGGAAGCTCCTTAAGAACCCATCGTCGCCTGGCCACTTCACTAAACTTCTTCGACTTCTTGGCCTTTCCCTGAGCGTCCCTGGCCCTTTTAGGCACGCTCTCACTGTGAGCGATCACGTTTCGCCTGCGAGGTCCTGCTGAACGCCTCGGGGTGAGCCTTCTCGTACCGCTTGAACTCCGCGATCTTCGCAAGGAGGGTCAGTTTTTTTAAGCGGGCTCTGTCTTCGGCCCTAAGCCACGGCAAGACCACTACGACCCAGGGTTGCCCGGCCCTGCGAAGGCTCCATATAAACACAGCTGGATTGATCCCTCAGCTGCGAACCGAAAGTCAGCGGGCACGGGTCGCATAACACGCCTGACTTGAGGGAAGGTATTTTTAGGACATGCCCAGGTCCCGCCCGACTACCATTCGTCAGCATCCTCGGTCGACTTGACCTTGGACCTGCTTCCTCGCGAGGAGAGTATAGTCACACTACCAATGGTGCACACAGATACGGCAGGTGACTCGGTCGCCTGTTGATCCCCCTGTGTGGCCGATTGGCTGACGGCCTTTTTGGAGAAACTCGAGTAGTTTTTTGTCGTCGTCGCTTATTACTCCTTGTTCGGCTTCATTGGATAGTTCGTCACCTAAATATACCTATTTTTATATTTTTCAGTACAAACATTATACTAAACTTACTTACTATCGTACGCGCATACAAATTCGTTTTCATCCATGGTTCTTTTTCTTGTTTTTGTTCACTTCACTTTTACTTCACGCACTGCACAACTAAGAAAAAGCCACAATAAAAAAAAAGGACCTCGGCCTACCGCCATATCGATTGAATCGATTCCATCGATAGCCCTTACGTGCGATAGCCCCATAGGGTGGTAGGCCGAGGTGCATTTTTTCAGTTATCGATTTCTTTGTGGGAACAGCGTTCATAATATACAACAAATGTCCATACCTTGACCCCGACTTGGTCCTGACCAGAAATTTTAATGACCGGTGTTCGATTTTCAACCCCGTAGTTCTATTTTTCTGAACAGTGTGGTATTTTCGGAACGGCGGTTCGACTTTAGTAACGCAATGGTCATGATTTGGGAAGATTGTTCATAAATCATGAAAAATGGGCATGATTTTTTCCGTTCGGTTTTTTTGCTGGGTGTAATTGCTTTGACGCGTCTAAAATGTACTATTTTTCTTTCCCTACCGATATTTTTTCACTGCGTCGAAAATTTTCCTGTGACCCTAGATTCACTATAACCTTTTGATTCACTATAACCGTTGGATTTCATATCTCCGTAAAAGAGAGCTTGAGGCAATCGTAAACGAGTTTTCTCTGGAAGCGACGGAAGGTGTAGAGGAAATGAGAGGCCTTCTATCCATGTTCAACAGTCGCGAGGATCACGTGCTTGAAATCGCCGAGCCTCTTCAGGAGTGCGAAGCTGAGATCACTGCCGCGCTGAGTGAAAGGAAACAACGAAGCCCGAGCCCGATACCCTCGGGTCCGACCCAACTCCATGTCCCAGCATTTGGTGTAGCCAATGTGATGGAAACCAACACGGCCAGCTGACCGCCCTAGCGGTGAACTATGAAGTTACACGAGATCGAGATACGCACGTCTACGCCAGGATTTCCGAGCTCCAGCCGCGCCCAAGGCCAAGGGGCCATGAAACGCAACAACCATCCCCAGGCACGCAAACTCCAAGAAGGTCACCGGTGTACCCCTTCCGGGAGCCGCACGACTGTACCCAACTTCAGAAAAGCTTTTGGAAATTGCGCTGTAGAAGGACATTTCTCACGTGACTGTCGGAATCCCAGAGTCCTTTTATTTTGGGATTGTGGCCGCCGAGGAATCCGCACTCTAGACTGCTGCCGTCGTTCTCGCCCGGGAAACGAGAGGAGTTTTCGTCCCCTTGGGGAACGGGCGGAGACCACCAGGTGAATCCCCGGAATTAGCAAACATCCTCCAAGTCCAAGCTGGCCGAATTATAGCGCAAGTAAGCATCGAGGGCCAGACCTTTAGCGCCACCATCGACACGCGCCAGCATAAGTTTCGTGAGTGAACGAGTCGTTCAACTCGTCGGAACCACCCACAACGTACAAACAGTACGAACCCAATTCAGCCTCGCCGAGGGCTCGAAGAAGGTCACTTGTAGCCAAAGTCCAGTTAGACGGCGTTGCGTTAAGTTTCCACTCCTAGTATTACCTTCAATCATGGAAAACGTTCTCTTAGGCAGGGATTTTCTCGGTGGCGTGTCCGCTACCCTGCAATGCGGTCGACTGTCGCTACAACTGAACCCTCTTCTCATAGGCAAGCAAGAACGAACCAAATCTTGCTCCTCTTTCTCCAGCTGAGCCCCGCGCGAAACCTTATATTAGTACAGACCCCCGAATCCGAACCCAGAGTAACCAAGCCAGACCCGAGTATACAAGTTACCCCGATGGCAACCAATAGACGACACAGCCGCACGCAATAATCCGTTTCGAAGGAACCAAAAAACCTGTCCCGCAAGGATAACCACGGCATCAAATAACTTACCAGAGACAAGGATAACCAGAGCACCAGATAACTTACCACTTACCATTATTAAGGAAACCCCAGGAACGGCGGATCCCGAAGTCTTCGAACCCTGGGTGAGTCAGTTCCTAGAAGAGGAATTGGCCAAGTTCGAAGGATAAACTGGAGTATCGCATATAGCCGAGCCATCGATCATAATGCGCAACGACAAGCCTATAAAACCGAGATACTTCCCAAAGAATCTTGCGATGCAACGGATTATCGATGAGCAGATCGACGAACTGCTGCAAACCGATTGCATAGAGCCTTCCCGGAGTCCACATAGCGCTCCAATTGAACTCGTATGCAAGAAATCCGGAGATATGAGACTATGTGTCGATTTCCGGCAACTAAATGCCCACTCGATCCCGGACGCATATCTACTGCCTAGGATTACGCACATCTTAGAACGGCAACGTCACGCAAAATATATCTCCACGCTCGATTTGAAAAGTTGAGCATGTTTATCATCTACTCAAAGTATTCCAACGGCGACGGAAGGCGAACCTTCGCCTCAACCCGAAAAATGTAGTTTATTTAAGCGTAGCCTGGTATATTTAGGTTATGTCATCAGCAAGGAGAGAACTCACACGGATCCCGAGAAAATCTCGGCCCTGCGCCAGCTGAAACCTCCCACCACATGCAAGGAATTGAGGCGCAAGTCTGTCATGTCCGGTTAATGAAGAATGGAAGAAAATGGGAGTGGTAGCAAGATCAACAAGACCCGTTCGAGGAGCTTAAAATGAAACTCACAGAGGCACCTGTGCTCGCTTGCCCGGACTTCAACGAAAAGTTTATCCTCTTAACCGACGCAAGCGACATAGGGCTAGGAGCCCAAACCATACAAGGTGCGGAACGAGTCATCGCATTTGCTAGCCGGCGCCTCATCGCCGCTGAGGAGAATTACTTGGCCACAGAGAAGGAGTGCCTGGCCATAATCTGGGCCATCAGAAAGCTACGATGTTACCTGCAGGGATACCGATTTGAGGTAATTACAAATCACCTTGCGTTAAAGTGGCTTAACTCAAATGATATCACCACCGGCCGGATTGCGCGTTGGGCTTTAGAACTGAATCAGTATCAGCTCTTGTATTTCTTAGGCAACCCCACTCCAAGGCGGCGGATAACTTTGCAGCCAAACTCATATCTAAGTGTGAAGGACGCCACCACTCCCCTAAGTGGAATCTCAACGCTCCCGGTGCCCACACTAAGTAACACCCCAAGAATACTAGCACTTAAACTGGCCTAGTCCCAATCCGTATGTCCTGTCTAATCGTAGCGTACGAAACGCTAGGTAGGCCACCTTTAAAACCTAAAAACTAATACCTCATTTCTCCACAGAACCCATCAGGCCACAAGTCTCCGAGTTCACCGACCAACATCCACAGCAACAACAAGACATCAAACCCGACCCACGAGCAGAGGTCCACACAACAGAAGAGCATCCCAAGAATACGATCGCGATTTCTAAGAAAAAGTCAAGTCACGAGAATTTTGCAAAAACCCCGGGATGTGATCATGGAAACGAAGCGATCGTTTGACGCGGAGCCAGGCCAGAAAGCAGAGTGACCCGAAAAACCCAAAGCCAGCAGCAAGATCCCAGAGCCAGGAGCAAGAACCCAGAACCCGCAACAAGACCCCAGAGCCAGCGGCCGATTAACGCTGGAGAGGCACCGACGAGGAGCAGGACGAGGAGCAGGCACAACCTCCCGGCAAAGGAGGTTGTCTGCAGGAGCCCCGAGCGTACGCGTGTGTGGAAGAGAGACGGATGAGTGCAAACAAGACCCGCAGCGAGTTGGCCTTGAAAACTTTGCCAAGCCGGACGGTAGTAGCCACATGCTTGGGAATTTTTCCCGTCCTCGACGCGGTGTAAAACTTTGGAAAAGATTTAAATTGATTGAAAGTAAACGTGTGTAATAATTGCTCCCGGGATCGAGACCAGCCGATCGTACCCTAGCTCAACCACCAGTGCAGTGCTGCCAGCCGCCAGTGTTTGCCTGTGCCTCTGCCCCCCCAGCGATTCCTGACGCTTCAGCAGGGACTCGGGCGACTTTGGCACCGAGTGCATGTGACCGTCTCAGAGCTTGCCGAGAGGGCTCCAGTGGCACAGATTCCCCCGAGTATGATTTCCAGTTAGTACAGCGAGAATATATCCCCTCGGTATCACGCTTTCTGGGCGTTTCGAGGTGTTTGCCGCGAGTCAGACCCAAAGTGCATGCAAGCAAACTCTTCTTAAAGCTTTCAAAACCACAAACATTGCTACGAAAAACTGAAAGTATTCCTTTCTTCGCTTGAACACCATTAATGACTACAACCGTAAAATATAGGAAATTACACTAGTTTACAGCCAAAATATATAAACGATTAAACCCACTTTTTCCGCCTAACTTTGAGACGCTGAACACGTTGAACTCATTAAAAAAAATATTCACAGAACCGTTTTGGAGATATTCGCGAAATATCCGATTTTTTATATTACGCTAAAAATATCGAAAACCGTTAGTCCAACAAATTTCAAATTAGTGCGATCCAAAAGGCAATGTACACACCTTTCCGACAACATACGGCTCTTTATGGTCAGAGCTTTATTAACGCGAACATATTCAAAACGGTTCTATAGAAATTTTTTTAATGAGTTCAACTCAAAATTAGGCGGATAAAGTGGGTCTTAACGATTATATAAAAAATATATATACATTTTTAAACTAGTGTTATCAGTATTACTCCTCAAAACTTACTGTACCGCCGTTTGCGATTGTTGTAGGGGAGAACAGAGGAGAACATTGAAGGGTTTTATGTATTTCTTAACAATAAGCTTCTTAAGACTCCAACAGGTATTGAAAGTCTTGATCTTTGCTTTCAAAATTTGCAAGTATTGGGTTAAAAATACCCTGTAGCGACGCCTTATTATTTATTCAAAAGTTTATCTACAATATTACCACAAAGTACGACGATAAGTCTGCCAATGTAAGTGCATTGATAAGGGAAATACAAAATATGTAAAAAAAGATTTACTTCTGCTTTAAATGTTTTAAGGGCTTTATGCCAAATCTGTTAATTTTTCATTTTAAACGCGATCCTTTGCTAGACAAAAATCTGCAAAAAAATGCAATGCCAACAAAGAAAATGTTATCAAATACTCACAAATGTTAGAAACTTTTGTTTGCATTTAGAAAAATGTTACAAAATTGCACAGAATGTTATTGAACCTGTCAATGTCATAAAGTAATTTACTTCTTAAGAAACTTAAAGACTTTTTAAGTTACCCTTTTCATTTATATCCAATGAATAATGGACAATACATTTAATAAGTACACTTTAATGTAAAAACCAGGAGTTCATATATTATTAATTACATGTTTAAATAAATAATTAAATGTAATTTCATTTAAAATAATGAATCCAAAGAACTCTTATTTATACACCAAAAGGTCACAATAAATAATAATACCATTAGGTCAGAATTAGGACCACATGGTTATTAAAGCAAGAAATGTGAGACCGAAAAAGGGTTAATATAAGACCAAATCGGTGACCATATTGAGGTAAGACCAAAAGGGTCTTACTTAAATTTGTTCACATAATGATACCATAAGTTCTCACTAGGATACCAATGGTACACCGCTGTTTTTAAAACTCACATATACACTTTTCGGTATTTTTAGAACGTTTTTTTTTTGAGTGTAAGTGTTGGAATAAGGTTAAAAAAAAACACTTTATCGCATTTTCATAAAAAACATTGTGGCAGTTTGAAAAATTAATCATATCATTTTAAACATTTATATACATCGATTTAATATAAGTGAGCCAATGGTTTGCAATTCGCTAATACATGATGGAAATTAGATTAAATAAATGATGTGGGCCTTATCTAAATATGTACGCATCTATATACTCCAGAAAGTCTATTAATTTAACGCAGAAAGTTTTGGGTCAGGTAACTCCTATTCGAGCTTCATAGACTGTATCATTTTTAACGACATTCTCTTACCTCTTATATAAAGAATCCTTTGAATTTAAAATCAATTTCTAAGGACAACAAAAAGATTGAGTTTTAAAATTTAATAGATAACGCTTTATAATAATTAAATGGTTTGCTTTCGAGCCGAGTCGGGTCTGTTCCGATTTACAGTTGGCCACACAATCTAAGGTCCTTTACGAACTCATCAAGTCGCACAGCAGTTACGAAAAATTCCATGCAGAAAAGACGAGGATAATCCTTTTTGGACGGAACAACTCGAATTATTAGTGCTTGTAGTTTTTAAGTCTGAGTTGGGCTCGAATGATGAACGAGGTGTAAATAAATAAATAAATAAATAAATAAGCAATAACACATTGGACAACTCTTCTCTCCAACTACGTGGCGTCCATCAGAAAGCGCTGAAAGACCTCGCCGTCGGAACTAGGCAGCTCCGTCTGCTGCTGTGGCGAGTAGAGTCTCAGGTTCTGGAGCTGTTGCAATGGAGAGCTGCTTCCGTTGAACTGCACCACAGCAGCCGGTTCCAGGGGCAGGAGATGGGGTTGACTCTCAGCCGGTTCCACCCCACAGATGCCCAGCTTCTGGCACTGCTCCACCACGATGTCGTCGATGGACTGCGAGAGCAGTGCCTCTTGCTCTGGATCCGCCATCGAACCGCTGGTGATGGCCACAATCTCAGCGCTAGCCGGCGAAGGCTGTGTTGGTGAGTTACTGCCTTCCAGGAAGGCCTTAATCAGCTGCTCTGGTGTCTGGGTGTCATCAGCGAGGCAACGGTGGGTGCGCTGGCTCACCTTGTAGCGGAACATCTTCTGGCAGAGATCGCACTTGTAGGGCATGACACCCGTGTGGATGCGGGTGTGGACAAGGAAGGACACACGTTGCCGGAAGCACTTTCCTGAAAACGTGATTGGGGAGAGTATGAATAAATCGTCATCATTCATCATGTGATCGACACTCACCGCACACCTCGCACTTGAAGGGCTTTTCGCCGCTGTGGATCCGCTGGTGGTTGTGCAGCGTGGACAGCTCCTTGAAGGCCCGTCCACAGACCCCGCAGACATGCGGCTTCACCTCGCTATGGTAAAGCAAATGCTTGTGATACGACTGCTGAAAGGTGAAGGTCCTGGCGCAGATCTCGCAGGTGTACGGCATCTCGCCAGTGTGGAGTCGCTTGTGCTTCTTTAGGAAGTACTTGGTGGTGAAGGACTTGGTGCACACGTCGCACTCCCACAACTTTGGCGTCGCATTGCCCGCTTCTGGTGAACCGGGTGACTGCTGGAGCATGCTGAGTGCTCCACTCAAGGCGTAGGGCTGGGAACTAGTGGATGATGAGGTATTGTTTGTGCCAATGGCCGGCGTCTCCTTGTGTCGAATGCGATCGCAAATGCTGAGCTTGGGCAAGGGATTGATGGTTATGGAGGTGGTGATGGGGCTGGGATTGGAGCAGGGCACGCCCATCATGTGCACCACCTTCAGGTGGATTCGCAGCGAACCCTTCATGCGAAATGTCTTGGAGCACAGGTGACACTTGTAGGGCTCCTGATCCTGTAAGTGTAGAATGTCACACAAATTCTTATATTTGTATGTTAACTTTATATTTCAGTTAATAAATAATGAAAGGAGATAAGTATATACTCGTATTTTCGCATTTAAAATATTAATTTAGGTAATCAAGGTATATATTTTCTATTTACCGGCTCCCCCTGCCTCGGCTGACTCTGCTTCTGCTCCGATTCCGCATTCTCGTGCACCAACTTGATGTGCATGTCCCGCAGCTCCGTGTTCCGAAAACTAAACTCGCAGATGTCACAGCTGGCAGGAGGCGTTGGGGCAACAGGCGGCGGGGGCGGCACCGCCACGGGCTTGGACCTGGTTCTCTTGGCCCTTCTTTTGGGGGCGGATACAGCGATCAGGGGAGGAACGGGCAGAGCCTGAACAGGATGGGCAGCAGGTGCATCCTGGCTCGTCAGACTGGTGTGCGAGAACAGATGAATGGTGAGCTTGTCCAGTCCCAGGAACAGCTCCTTGCAGTTGGCAAAGGGACAGGCCAATGGGCCATTGGCCGCCTTAATCAGCCGCTGCTGCAGCGCATCAATGCTGCCGAAACTGGGCACGGCGCAAAGAGGACACAGAACCGACGACGTGGAGCACATTCCGCCAGCGAAGTGATTCGAGTCTTATGCAAATTTATCACCTTCTTCGATGATGATTCCTCCTGTTCAGTCGTCGAAAATCTATTCAGGAGTCCATTCCCAGACAGCTCACACAGATCGGTCTTTCCGCTTTCAGAATTTTCTAAAAATATCAGCAAGTGAAAATTTTGAAAAACTTTCCGGCCCAGCAGCAGCACTAGCGATTTGAGATCTTGCTCGAAACGAAATAATGAAAAATAATGAAATGCCCGGCGCTGATCGCCGCCGGAATCGAAGAATAAGAATTTCGAAAACACTCGTAGTAGCGCCGAAAACTCATACGGCACTCTCTCTCTGTGTAGCCGACGGGTACCTCATTTCGAAATATAGCTTTGGACATGTGTATATATAAATATATTTGGCCGATATATGGTACTTCGGCGGCCTTATAGCCTTTGTTCTTGTGTTTGTAACGCGTAAGGCAGAGGGCGGCCCTCTCTGCATACCATATACAAATGCGATGTGTCAGATTTTGTACTTACATCTCATCAGAGATGATCTATCATTATGGATGATTGCCAGGTTGTTTCTATTATAGTCTCCATTCAGATATGTGGCTAATCTAGGTTGATATGTGTGTACCAGCATTAGTTTATAAAACAGACCGGTTTCTCCCTGTGGAGAAACCAACTGAAACTTGAGGTTAGCCTTAAGGAGATGGTTAGGAAATTATTATATTACTAATATAATTAATTTAATATAATATAATTACATAATAATAATTATATTTATTAATTATATAATAATTATATTATTAATATAATTATATTATTAATATATTGTAATTACTATAGCATAATTCTTAAAATATTTGTATACACAAAAAAAAACGTAATAGAATCTGTTACATGAACTCTACACTCTTGAGTCTTAAATACTTATTAACAAGATGCTTATTAATTTGATACTACGAAAGTATACAAATAATACTAATCTGAAAAAAGATTTGAAAAAAAAATCCCTAACGCGGCAAACAGAAAATAAATTCCAGCTAACGCGATATGTTATCGAATTTTTGATTTAGGTTCGTATACAAATAATACTCGAAAATACACAATTGAAACTGTAGAGTATAAATACTATACTATTGAGTACACATTTGATATTATGAAGTGTTAAGTTTGGCTATATTTTTAGGATAATGCGTAGAAAGATTAAACTCTTGTTTTTTTTTTTTGTGAACTGCAACTCCAGCTTTAATTATTATTTAAAAATGAAGAGTATCATATTTTATTAAAGAACCTATTACCTTTAAGTATTATTAAACTGTTTTGCTATAGATTGGTTGTCTAAAATATTATTTATTAAAGTTTATGTTGTTAGATGTCACATTTAGCTTTAAATAGTAATAGTAATATTAATTGGTTTGCTATACATTGGCTGTCTATTATTTTAGTTAAGTTCGTGTTGTTAGATGTCAAAAGCGTTTAATATTTTAAATAAAATAGTATTAGGTTATATGAAATGAAAGGCGATTCAGGACTATTCAAATTATTGAAGCAATGAAAGCCGTGCGCGCAGCAATTAACTACATTAAAAATTTTGATGTGGAAACATATTTGCTTTCTTAATAGAGCATTCCCAGGTCGGCAAGCCCTGTGAGAAAGTACCCAACACCACCACCTAGCACACACTGGGACAGTCGGATGTGTAGCCTCATTGGATTCGTTGTAGGCTATTTTTATGATCGCTGCTCTCTCTTGTTTTTAGCTCACTTTGGCAACGCATTTTATTCGCTGTTTTGTTTAGACGGTCAATTTGTAAACAGTGTGCGACGGCCAAGCACGTGAAGCGGGCTGTGATCAAGATTCGTACATTGAATGAATAACCGATAATATTAGTAATAAAAGGAAACAAATGTGATATCATTTCTTCTTCGTCGGTACTGGCAGCTCGAGTGAGATGACGCTGAGGCCAGAATGCGATGTGGTGGAGGAGCTGTCGTCCTTGACAGAGCTCATATCGGAGGCCGATGACCTGGAACTCATTGCCCCACGGAGGAAGCCCTTGCCCTTCACACTGATGTACGAGCCCACAGTGTCCGAGGACTTTGCCGAGGAGCTACCCCAGGATATGGTGCTGCGGGTGCGTTTCAGGTGCATTGGCAGCTTGACCCCCTTGCGCAGCATAAAGTGCAGGATCTCCGGCCCCGACTCGTCGCTGTTGGCCAGATCGGTGAGCATGTTGAGCGCCTTGGTGTTTCGCGCCTCCAGCTCCTGGAGGCTAAGATCACGGTCGAACAGCTCCATAAACTCTTCGCTGATCGGCTTCGCCTGGATCTCGCGCAACTGCGTCCGGATCTCGCGCTGCGCCCGCTCCAGCTTCAAGCGCTGCTCATCCATTTCGCGCTCCAGCTTCTCCATCACCGCAGCATGCTCATTGCGCCGTGCCTTTGCCTGCTCCAGCTTGAGGATCAGGTCCTCCTCCTCGGCCCGCTGCGCTTCGTGCTTCTGGTCGTAATGCTGCGCCTTGCAACGCAGTAGCTTCAGTTTCTCCAGGTCGCGGCAGTGAGCAGCCTCCAGTTCCTGTAGCTCCAGCTCGGCTCTCTCACGATCTACATGAAAGGGACTAGCTAAAATCCACTCAGAGTCAGAGTCCTTGAATTCCCCAACTTACCCATCGAATTGTCGTCGACCGATGTGAAGGTCTTGCGGTAATTGCTGTTGGACACGTCGAACTGGCGCAACGTGTTCTCCAGGGCCACCACCTCCTTTTCGGCCGTAAGCACCTTCTTGTTGAGGGCGTCACCCTCGTCGGCGAGAATCTGGCGCTCCTGGGCGCTCATCACCTTCAGCTGTGTGCTGGTCATAATGCTGCCATCCTCGTTCTTGCCCAGCAGCTTCGCAGTGAGTTCGAACCTGGCCTTCATCACCTCAATCTGCTTCTTTCGCTCGCCAATATCGGCGCGCAGGGTGCTGAGCTCCTCGTTGAGGTGCTTCTTCTTTAGCAGGAGCACATCCTCCTGGCTGCGCAGCTCCACAGTGCGATCCTTGATGGCCCGCCGAAAGGCGAGGCGGTGTTGCTCCAAGTCGTAGGTGCCCTGCTCGCAGCCACCGATGCCCACCTCGAGATCGTTGCAGCGCATCTTCACCATGTTGAGGTCCACAATAAGCTCCGAGTTCTCGTAGCGATTCTGGCGTAACCTCTTCACGGTGCCCTCGCAGTAAACCTGGGCCTCCTTGATCTTGAACCTAACCATATCAAGCTCCTTTTCGTCGGCATTATACTGAACCACCAGGTTGTTCATATTGTAGTTCAGCTTCTTGTTCTGCGCCTCCGTGGTGGTAATGAGGCGATGTAGCTTGTCGTACTCTTGCTCCAGAGTAGCCAGTCGCTGAAGATTGCTCGCCTCCACCTCGGGATCATCGGCCAGACCCTTGATCTCGGCGTAACGCCGCTCTGCCTCCAGGTACTTGAAGGAGAGATTGTAGTGGATCTCCGTCTGGCGCTTCAGTTCGTGATGAACCTGCTGCTGGCTGCGCTTGATGGCTGCCAGATTTGAGGTCAGCGCATCATTCTGCACGGTGAGGACCTTCTCCTCGTCCTGCAGCTCGATCACCTGCCTCTGGGTACGGTACAGCATCTCGTTTACCTTCTCCTGCTCCTTGTCCAGGTTGCGCAGAGCTGTCTCCTCCGCCTCCATCATCTCCTCCAGAATGTGCAAGCGCTGATCCGCATTTAGAGCTTTGTTCTGTATGGAGTTCAGCCTGGCCTCAACCTTCTCCATAACAGACTCAAAGTTCTCGATCTCTTGGATCTTCGCATCCCGCTTCTTCATCTGACTGCAGTTCTCCATGCGCTGCAAGTGAACTCTGTTCGATAGATTCTCCAGCTCCCGACGCAGGCCGTCGATCTCGCGATCCTTCAAAATTGACTCATCGATCAGGATCTGTATCTGGTTCTTCAGGTCCGAGGTTTCTTCATTTAGCGCCTCAATCGCTATCTCAACTTGACGATTGTTATCGATCACCTCGGTCAGCTGGTTATCCTGATCCTTGTATATAAGGCCAGTCTGCTGCGCCTTTTCGGCCAACTCGGCGCACTCCGCCTCGCTGCGCTGGATGTCGTGCTCCCGCTGGGTCATCTGATTCACGGCGCTCTTCCAAGTCTCCACCATCTGACGGCGTTCCACGTGAGCGGCCCTATACAGGCAGGCGGTCCGCTCCAGATTCTTCTCCAGCGTCGTTTGTTCGTCGTAGAGGAGGACCACCTGCTTGCGCCGCTTGTCAATCTCCGCCTGCAGCAGTTGGCGCTTGGTGTTCAGCTCTCGAGCCTTCTGCTGGTCGTCCAAGTAATACTTCTCTATTAGCTGGTAGCCCTTGTTCCCATCCTCCATAGCCTCGGTCCACTCCACCAATGTGGTCTTCGCGGACTTTATGCGGGACGTTAGCTCATCGATCTCTCGCTTGTTCTGGCAGATCTTACCTGGATGTTTAAGTAATATTTTTAGTGGTAAGAATTGCTACCTGCACCGTCTGAGACTTACGTTCTGTGACCTGGGCATATTCCGTGTACTCTTCCAACTCCTTTTGGTTTTTTCGCAGGTCCTCCTTGATCTTATTACGTTCTAAGATTACCAACTGCACCTTGTGCGCCTCCTTGATCTCATCATCCTTCATCGAGCTATAGAGAGTCTGAAACGGCAACGAGGAGCAAATATAGGGCTCGGACCTGCACCTCCTAACAGAGTTCTTACCAGATTCTGTTGGATAGTGGACTCAATGTTGCGGGTATGCCGCTGCACCGCCATCTCGCGTTCGTCCAGCGAGTTCATGTGCTGCTGCACCTCCAGTTTCAGAGCCCTCAAGGTGGCCAGCTCCTTGAGAATCGCCAGGTTTTCGGCACTCGCCATGGGAATGTCCGAGTCCACCGCCCAGCCCATGGAGGCCATCGCGTTCATCTTGTACTCGTCCAGCGAGGACCGCTTCGCGTCGTCGGTTCGATTCATCTTGCTATGAGATTAGCCCCCCAGCTGGGCCAGATTTTATAGGATCACTCAGAGTTTTGCGGGCTTTGTTATTCGAACTGTGTTCTGGGGGTACATAATATTAAGTACATATAAACAAATGTCAGTTCTGCCTTCACTTCGTTTTTCGTTTCAATAGTATGTGACTGCCCTGAGCAACGGTTTCCCTGGCTACTGTACGATATCCGTTAGTGCCTTGCAAACTTCTGACTAAAATGATAAACCATGAATGATACACAGAAAAAAAAAAGAGATAAAGTTACCAAATTTAAATCCAAGTAGGATGAATTTCGGCCTAGTAACGACGTTTCTTAATATAAGCATGAACCTAATTATTTAACTAATTAATTCATAAATAAGAATTAAATTTTTTAATCCCGATTTTAATACCATAAATTCTTAAATTCAGGCATTAAAATTATTCCGAAACAATTTTAATATCTTAGCACAGACTATGTTTCAAATTCTTTATCCTAAGCATTAATAAATTAAGATTTTATTTTACTTAAAATTCGTTGTGAAAGAATTTGTCTTATTATCTGTATTTATAGGTCTAAAAATGTTTATTAAATTATATAAAGCAGTAAATAAATCCCATTAAAAGTATACTCACATTTTTTTACCCCGACCGAGTTTCGATCCCTCGTGTCGGAGTTCATAAACGGGCCACTTAACAAATTATTGGCTTACATCAAGAATGTTTCGACTTTATTTGTTATTTTAATCGCGAATCCGGATTTATTCAACCACTTAATTCCGAATAGTACTTACAAATTTCAAAAATTCGCATTCTTAAATCAATTCAAATATTCTTGATTTTTATACCCTTGCAGAGGGTATTATAATTTTGACCAGATGTTTGCAACGCAGTGAAGGAGGCATCTCCGACCCCATAAAGTATATATTCTTGATCAGCATCACCAGCCAAGTCGATCTAGCCATGTCCGTCTGTCTGTCCGTCTGTCGGTTTCTACGCGAACTAGTCTCTCAGTTTTTTAGCTATCGAGCTGAAATTTTCAGCATAGTCTTATTTCTTTAGCACGCAGTATATATTAAACGTATTTCTATAAATTTTGAGATATAGCAGTTTTTTATGGTTCTAGATCTACGGTTTTAATTTTATTAAGATCGGACAACTATATCATATAGCTGTCATAGAAGCGATCGGTCAATTTATATGAAAATGTACAATTCTACATGTAAAATGTAAAATTTACAAAATTTAATATTTTTTCAACATTACTAAAATGGTTCGATTTTCAATGATCCAATTGCAGAGTGCAACATCTTAACGAGCTAAGATAAAAGTGACTATCGCTCAATTCAAAAAGTTTCTGATAGTACCTGATATTAGTTTCTTAGGCCTTGGAGATGTAGATACGGTAGATACAAGATTCAAAACATTTCAAAACATTCGAGTTTTCGATGATTTTCCTTGATTTGCCGGCGTGGACCAATGCGCAGTGTGCTGGACTCGAAACAATTGTGTTTTAGAAAGTAAGTTGCTTTATATAATTTATTTATTTAAATCCATTTATTTATAGAGGCGATGTCAATAGAACTAAAATAATTGTAGGGGAGAGGGCCCGGATGTGGACACAGTTTCGTTTTTGCCTTATAACTTTTTCTCCTTTTTATTCAATTAATTCATTTTATATCAGTTCTGTCAAAGTTGGGATATGAAAGTGAATTTTGTTATTTTTTGTAATTTCTTGCTCACGCTCCTTCTGTTCTGCGTATTAGGAGCCATTTTTTTGTCAACAATCGATATATTAATATATTATATATTATAGTATATTAATAAAAAAAAGGAGGAAATAAGCAAACAAAAAACAGAAAAAAACAACAAAAAAGGATTGGGCGCGGAGGGGGCTCTTGGTCACGGTCATTTACTTTAATGAAGAGCCGTCTGGGTTGTGGGTTCGAGCCCTGACCGCGCCCAATCCTTTTATCTTACTTTACCTTATCTAATAATACTTTATCTAATAACTTTTATCAAAAAATAATGAGCATAGCTTTTTAACGCTTTTTATGATTTTCGGGTGCGAAAGAGTCCGTGGCCGAATTTTAAAACAGACTTGATCTGCGTGCAACAGATTCCAATGTTGTCACCAAATTTGGTAACTCTAGCTCTTATAGTCTCTGAGATCTGTTTACCAACACGGACGGACAAACGGACAGACGGACATGGTTAGATCGACTCGGCTGGTGATGCTGATCAAGAATATATATAATTTATAGGGTCGGACATTTCTCCTTCTGCCTGTTACATATATTCTCGGTTGGCACTAACTTATAATACCCTTGTACCCTATGGGTACCGGGTATACAAAGAAGACCATATATGATTTTTTTTGTTCTCAAAATATTTACTCAAACTGATAAAAAAAATTCTCTATTTTTCTATATTGGTAAAATAAAATTTTTATTTTATTTGTTTAAGACAAATTTTCCCCATGAAAACTTAGTAGTCTTCAATTAAGGCAAAACAAGAAGCACGGATGACGGATCGCTGAAATCGAGTAACGACTTACGGAAAAAACACGGGGGGCTAAGAGAACCACTCCATGCCCACCGCCGTCCTAGACCACCCGTATCCGTTGTTTTTAGTAAACCGATGAAAGATGAAAGATACTGGGAAATGTTCCTTTCCACTCCACTCCAGAAAGTTCAATTCATTTAATTTGTCATTATAATCTTTTTGTTTTATTTGCTTGCTTGGGTTTGCTTACTTCTTTTTCGTTATTATAGAGCAATTGTGTTTGTTGTTGATGTAACTACATACATAGGTATTATGTAATATTAATGTTATTTAATTAATTTAATGCTAGCATTTGTATGTTATATAACTTGACCAGCATCTTTAGAGATGCCATTGTTTTCAGTTAAGTATAATTATATTATAGTATTTATATGTATATATACCACACGCATCAGTAATCAGTATTCAGTACTGCAGTTTCTTGTATCTAGTTATAATATGTAAGATCGGGTTTTCGGTTCTCGTACTCGGTATTAATGGTAATTTATTTTTGTATATTATTTATTCTTTTCTGTTAGACAAACACAAAAATGTATGCATATGCTTCAAGTACCATACAAGTTATGTAATGTTTACAGTTTAAATATAATATATTTATATATATGAATCTGAATGCATAGTTGATGTAACTCCAACCTCATTTTATGCGCTTTCTCTTTATTTTTTCAAGTTTATATTTCATCGCATAACGATGATGGATCGCATAACGATGATGGCTTTTGTTTCCTCATAGTTCCTATATCTTTTTTCTTTTTCTTTAACACAGCTTGTAGAATTTTCATTCAATTTGCTTGTAGGCTTGCTAAATAGATCATAATGTTATATATTTATGTTAAATGTATTTTTTAAATTTGTTAAGTGTAACTTTCCAGGGTGGGCGTGTTTTTTTTTAGATCTGTTTTTAGGGTTGCTACATGCAAATAATGATGAATTCATGGGCATACTTCCTTTGCTCCGGCCACTTCCGCTTATTTTACATTACTTCGATTGTGTTTCTAATAAGCGTTTATGCACAATGAATGCTTACAAATTAAATAAACTCATATTTAATCGCCAGAGCAAATAATGTTCAACATAACAAAAAAACAACTTAATAAAATATTTCTTTCGATTCAGTTACAGTTAGTATGAGAACGCATAAGAATCTGGGAGAAAAGCAAACTAAAACAAATTCAACTAGGACAAACCAGCTCTGTTAATCGGTTAGGTGCCTGATTAATCGATTAATCGACATTCTACTATTCAATTTATTTAAGATAACATTTGAAGGGATTCGCTCGATTCTCTCCACAATTTTTTTCCTTCTTGACTATCGCTTCCTATCCCTTTATGGGTGATTTTATTCTCTCTTGTATTTCTCTTTTCTTCAGTTATTTTTTGCAAAACTCGGTAATACAAAATATATTATAATTATTATAATTATTATAATTATATATTGAAATTTAGCATTAGCACGACGCTTGCCAAGAGCGAAAATTTGAGGGGAGGAGTAAGGCGAAACTAACAAAAACAAATAATATTCTCCTTGCAGTTAAACGTAAATGGTGGTGGTGGTGGTAGTGGTGCTGCTGCTTCTGTGGATCTGTGGTTTGTAGCGCTTGGAATATATTATGCATAGAGCCTACTATATCCTATTTCATATAGTATTTCCCTTAGTTTCCCTTGTGGTTGTGGCTGCAGCTCGGACTTAGGACAAGTGGAAGGACATGCTGCCCTCGTTGGCGGCCACTTTCAGTTTCTGCCGCATCACCTCGCGACTGGAGTAGTCGGGCAACTTGAGATAGTTGACACAGGTCATCACAGATGGTAGATAATCATTGGGATTCTGGTTGCCGTCCAGAGTCTTTCGCACGATGGTCAGCGGCGGTGTTAGAGCCTTGAATCCGCCCGTCGGCAGGCGTGGTGAGCCAGTCACAAACTGCAGGAAGGCGCGCTGCTCGTCGCGGTTGTAGGAGGCGAGGATCTCGTACAGATACTGGATCGCCTGCGACTCCTGATGGAAGCCGTGATCCGTGCGGCAGCTGTCCTGCAGCATCTTGGCATCCCACCGCTGCTGCTGCTGCTCGCTGGCCGAGCCGCAGAAAACGCACTCTAGTTCCTCAGGGTAGAACATGCGCAACCGCTGAATCGGAAAGACGGAATCAAAGCCTGAAGCAAGGAAATTGATTAGAATGAGAAATGCAATTATATTTCGTAACTTACCCTCACGCAGTGCCTCGAACTGTTTTTGGACGCCCTCGATGAGGAACCAATAGGTAACCAGCGATATGTACTGGTGCAGATTGTGCACGGTCACTGGGGTATCGCGCCCGCCGCGACACAACTCGATATTGGCATGACCGGGAAGCACAAAGTCCAGCCCCAGATCCGCAATGGGACAGCTGTCCAAATCAAGTTGTTCAATCTAAAAAATATAAAACTTAATAAGGATTTCCTTTTTTAAGAATATTTTTTATGAACTCACCTTTTCCGTCTTTTCCATGGCGTCGATGTTAGGATCAGAGAGAATGTACTCTCGCTGGCGCACCACGTCCTGCAAGCGAACCAAGGTGTTCTGCACCTCCGGGGCCACGCGCATCAGATCGGCCAGGCCAATGGAGTGCTCCTCGCTGACCAGCCAGCGATAGAAGGGCAATGAGAAGGGCAAGTCCAACTACGAAGGCAAATAAAATATAGCTGTTAGCAGCACAAACAGACAGAGGAAGAATCGCAGCCTACCATTCGACTGTCCATCACCGCCTTGGCCATGAACTTGCCCAAGAACTTGAACTTGGCCTTGGCCTTGGTCATCTGCGGCAGCTTCGAGGACTTGCCCAGGGGCAGAGGAAACAGGCCATGCACCGCATGCACATAGCTCATCATGGTGGTGGTGGTTGTGGTAGAGTGGTTCGTGGTGGTCGTGGTGGTGGTGGTTTGCTCCAACACACTAGTAGTGGTGGTGCTGCTGGGATTATCGTTTCCTGCTGCTGGTTCCGCCGCCGCAGAGTTTATATCACTGAATTCCTGCTGTGCGATGATCATATTTAAAGCGTTCTCATTGGCGCCGCCGCTAGAGGAGCTGTGCTCCACAGGCTGTGGCTGCTGGCCACCCCGCAGGACATGCGAGCGGCTGCTGGCACGGGTGGGCGGTGGCTGATGGTTAGTCGTACTGCTAACGAGTGCTGCCGGCGGAGGACTCTGGTCCATTGTGGTTGCCTCTAGGGCATCTTCGATATGCAACACTGCACTGTTGGCCTTTACCACGTCCACAATGGTGACCGAGTTCTGCTTGTAGCTGTCGCTGCCATTCCACAGACCCAGATCGGTCCGCTGCAGCTCGGCGGAGACCAGGGCATAGAACTCCAGGGTTGGTCCCAGACCTGTGCCCACTTCGTTCTCGTACTGGATCTCCAGAAGGGCCTTCGAGTGGCCAAAGTCCTGCAGGATGTGCTCGGCCTGTTTGAGGATCTCCGCCCGGGAAATGGCACGCTTGCGGCGATCGAGGCGTGGAGCCACCCTCTCCGAGGACTCGGCTGCATTCAGGTCCGGCGTGGTGTCCAGCAGGCGCTGCAGAGCCCGATCCCGGTCAAAGCTGGTGGCGTAGAAGAGCAGGTGCCGTGTCTCGAAGGGGAAGAGGAAGGGACAGGCCATGCCAATCTGGGGCAGCCATTGGGGCAGGTTGCCCGTCATGATCACCAGCGGATCCTGCAGCTGGCGATTGGCCTTGGCCGTGATCTTGGGGTGCACAAACTCGGCCTGCGGAACGATGTTCTGACGCACCACGCAGCCGTACAAGTGCTCCCAGTGGCGATTGAGGGCGTGGATGACGCGCAGCATGCACAGGGCATCCAGCGAAGAGTCCTGCACGGTCACCACATCGGCCGGTAGCGAGCTGCTGAGGAATGGCTTCAGGGCAGAGATCACACCCGGGGCAATGCCCTCGTGCCACAGCTCCGTCTTCTTGCGCATAAATTTGCTGCTGGACTTGTGAGCCTTCTTCGAGGATCCTCCTCCGCTGACCACCCCGGACGAAGAGGAGCACGAGGTCGAGGCATTCGCGTAGCTCGAAGCGGAACTGGACGAGCTCTGCTGCTGCTGTTTCTGGACGCCGCTGCTGCTGCACGAACTGCTGCTGGACCCCGCCGCCGCCCCGGAAGTAACTTCCTCCTCCACCGGGCGATAGTAGATCGTGTGCTGCTGCACCCATATGCTGGCGTTGCCCAACAGAGTCTCCGACTCGTTGTCCGTCTCCGGCTGCTCGCTGACCAGCGGGGAGAACTGCTTGACCGCCTGGTACACGGTCATGTTGTAGGGCAGCACATGCTCCCCAATGGTGAACTGAAGCTTGTGCTTGAAGCCCGCCTGAGTCATAACCACGGCGGCCACATTGTCATCCATATCCTCCTCGCTGTCGTCGTCCGAGTCGGCACGGATGCCGCCATAGCCGCGCACGACCAGATACCGCTCGATGGCCTGGACCATGGCCAGGGGATCAATCTTGACGGTGCCGCCCTTCCACTGACGCAGGTTACTGCACTGCGGATGGCGCTGCAGGTTGCACTGCGAAAGAATAAGTTGGCATTAATTAGCATTAATTCAAGCCTTGAAACACCTTTAAAACTCACCTTCAACTGATGAGTGTTGAAGAACCGCAGGGCACTTTGGTTGGAACGGCCGCCCGGACCGGCGGGAAAGTCGTGCACCTTCACGGGGAACTGCTCCAGCTGCGTGACGCAGCCGTTCAGCTTGGCCACAAAGGCGCTGAACGCCAGGGGCTCAATGGTGGGCAGCTGGCCCACGTTCTGGAACAGAGGCTCCAGCGGCAGGCCGGCAAAGACGTGCATGAAGCTGCGCAGACGCGCATCCCGCTCCACCAGCCCCGACTCGCTGGTCATGTAGTTGAGCATGGCTTTGATAAGGCCCGAGTGGTTCACCTCGAACGGCGAGATGTCGCTCTCCAGCAGGATGGTCTTTAGCTCCAGCAGGGCATCCAGGCAGTCATGGTAGCTGCCGTTGAGCTTGAACAGGATGCTTGACAGACGCTCCAGGACGTTAGTGCTTCCCGCCGTCGACAGGGGGGCATTGTTGCCGCCCGCCGAAGACGATCCGCCGGCGGCTCCGTTGCTGCCGCTCTGAGTTGTTCCGCTCTCTGAAGCAGTCTTGCTCCTCCTGGCCTCTTGCTCCGTGTAGCGCTTGACAAAGTCTATGGCCTGCTCCCGCACCCATTGGCGGGCCCTCTCCCGATTGGCCGCCGCCAGGAGATTGGCGTGCGAGATGCTCTTGCTGATGCTGGCCGCCACGGCAGCTGCGTTCAGGCCTCCTTGGGCTCCTTGCTGGGTCACTGTGTAGGCCAAGCCAGATCCCGATCCGGAACCACTTGAGGAATTGGCATTGCCAGAGTCCTTGGACAGGCCATGGTGTTGTTGCTGCTGAGACTGCTGCTGCTGCTGGTGGTGGTGATGATGATGCGCCGCCGTCTGGCGACCCCATCGAGCCGGATTGAGCGAGGCCAGGAACGAGGATTTGCTCGAACCGGCATTGGTCGAGTTGCCGCCCGCATTGAAGCGCGACTTGGAGCTGCCGGAGCCACTGCCAGAGCTGGGCGTGCTCCTGCCGCCAGTGCCGCTGCCAAGACCTGGAGGTAAAGAGCCAAAATGAATACAACATAATCATTGGAAGCCCTGGAAGTGAGTGACTTACTTGTAGCTCGGCTGAGTAGCTCATGCATGGCCGAACTGGCCGAACTGGCCGAGGCGGCTGAGGCTCCTCCTGTTCCTGTTCCTATGCCTGCTCCTCCGGCTGCTGCTGCTACTGCTACTGAGGCCGCGGCATCCTCCTGTCGGGACTTGGCCCTGCCACTGCTCTGCGACTTGCGCTTGGGCGGCGCCTTTCGCTTCAGCATGTCCGTCATCTTGTGCTGCAGCGCCGAGGCCGAGGACGAAGAGGAGGAGGAGGCCGAGGACGCCGAGGCAGCAGCGCTGCTGGTGGAGGCCACTACCAAGTGGGCTGGCTGCTGTTGCGGCTGGTAGATAACCTGGGGCACAACCTGTTGAACACCAGTCGGTGGTAGGAGCTCCAGCTGCGGTGGTGGCGGTGGCACCGCCGGCTGCTGGAAGTGCACGTACTGGCGGGGATCTCCCTGTTGTTGGGCCACAAAAAAGGCAGCGGCGGGCGCACCAGCAGCCGTAGACGAAGATGAGGAAGGCGCCGAGCTGCTATAGTTGTAGCCACTTGCTGAGGCAGCACCACTGGCGGTTCCAGTGGTGTCCGTAGCTCCTCCCTTGGCACTGGCCGTCAGGGCGTTCATGGCATGCGAGAAGCTCTTCACGCTGTAGGACTGGTGCTTGCTGCTGCTGCTGGGAGTCGTAGAAGCACTCGACGACCCCGGAGCGCTGTCCATAAAGAAGGGATTCACCTGCAGGCTATTGGCGGAGGCCGGTGCCGACTGGGAGCCGCCCGCGTTGGCGGTGGGCGTGGCCGTCGTGCTCAGCGGCTTCGGCGAGGTGTTGGCGCATATGGGATTATTCGGATCCGTCAGCTGGGTGAACTGGTAGATGACGCCCTCGCGCCTAAAGTGAGTGCCAAAGACATCGGGCAGCTGGCGCATGAGGATCTCGGCCATTTGCACGGCTCCCACCACAATCCGCAGATCGTTGCTGCCCAGCATGCCGGCAATGTGGCTGGAGACCAGCTGATACTTGAGCACCTGGCGCAGCAACTCGGGCGTGGCATAGTAGACCATCCGGAGCAGGGCGCGCAGGCACTTGTAGCGCACATTCGGGCCCGCCGACGAGCTGTACACCTCGTATAGCACATTGAAGATGTGCTTGATGAAGTCAGCAGCCAGACCGCGTTCCTCCTGGAAATTGATTAGTATGAATATTTTGAAGGTTTAACAATTATAAGGGTAAGTGCTTACCTTCAGGCAGGCGATCCTGGCATCCAGGGAAGGGCGACGCTTGGCTTGGTTGCCCCCGCTGCTGCTGCTGCTGCTTGGTGGATTGTTGTTGTTATTGTTGTTGTTGTTATTTGAGGCTGCAGCTGCTGCTGCCGCGGAGGTAGAAGCTCCTCCAGACCCAGATCCCGCTGTAGCTGTAGCAGTGGTGGTCAAATCCTGTCCGGCCGTCATGGGCGCCACATAGTTGTGGTTGAGGCGGCGCTGCACGGGGCGCGTGGTGCCCGTGTCCTCGTTAATCTGCTGCATGGCATGAAAGTCCACGGTGTAGGTGCGTCCAAAGGTGCTCAGACTGATCTCGTCCTCGCTGCTCTGGTTGGCAGCCTCAATGAGTCGCGAATCAATCGTGGAATAGTTATGCCAGGAGCCGCGATCATCGCGCCACTGCCAGTGCACCTGATCCTGAGTGTTCAGTGTGGGTCTGTCCAGCAGCGAGTCCACGGCAAAGATCCCGTCCAATGGGAGGCGTGGCATCAGCTCGCCAATCAGACAGGTCAGTTCGTACAGCTCCGAGGGCGAGCGTGAGATCAGCTCGACATGGGTGGCACTGGCAGCCGCCGGCTCTGCGGTCCCAGTGAGCAAGTACAGCAAGGTGGCCGCTATGTCGTTCCTTAGCAGCGATATGGCCAGGTCGGGGCAGCTGCCGCACATCAGGCTCAGCATGCGCACAACGGCCGTGAAAGTTCCGGTGTTCAGAATGGCCGGGGTGACCAGCAGCAGTTGCTGGCAGTTCTTCAGCAGATCCGGACTGGCGATCTGCTGCAGGCGCTGGCTGTCCTGCTGAAAGCTCTCCACCAGGCGGCAGAATGCCGAGCACACGCTCTCCACGCACTTCTTGTCCTGCTGCGACAGGAGGCGAGCCAGCAGGGGCAGGCTCTCCGACACGAAATGGAACTCCTCCGGATGCATGTTTAAGCAACAATTGGCGGCAATAGCCAAGGCTGCACGCTGGGCCACAATCGAGAAGAAGTCCAGGTAGGTGAGGCAGGCGGATATGCCATTTGCCTGCAGGATGGCCTTGTTGTGACGCCGGGAGAGAATCTCCAAGGCCGTCAAGCTCTGCTCAGCGACATCCATGCACTGAATGACCTGCAGTTTCTCGAGGAACACTGGCACGGCCTCCACCACGGTCCCCGATGAGCGGGGCAGAGCTTCCAGCATGTAGGCCAGAGCCCTACAGGCATTGTTCATGATGTCGAAATTGTGCTCCATGCGAAGCAGTTGGATAAGAGCGGGCACAACCTGCTTGATGGGAAAGCCAGCCAGGGTATCCTCGTTGCCCATCACCAGCATCTGGCACATTTCGATGGCAGCCTGCAGCTGCTGGGACTCGTCGTGGGACTGCAGTCCCTGCAGCAACTGATTAGCCTTTGAGCTGCTGCTGTTGCCAATGGTGCGATGGAGGATGTGCGTCATCCTTGGACCCAGTGCTCCGAACAAGTGAGGCGGCAATCCGCGAGCCTCGAGCAAGGCCTGCAGGCGACCCACCTCGCTGTCATCGCTCTCCGAATCGGCGGCTGCTGCAGCTCCTCCCGCTCCGCTGCCATGCTGGCTGCCGCTGCTCGTCGTCCCTGTGGTGGCGGGCCCTCCTCCACTGGGTGCAGACCCCGACCCGGCTGCGGTCACATTGTTGCTGCTGTTGCTGGCTGGCTGGCCGGCACTGCTGTTGCTGCTCGTCGCGCCCACGGCGCTGGTGGTGCCTCCAGATGAAGATGCTGCTCCAGTGGCAGGTACCGCTCCCGCCGCGCCTCCTGCTCCTCCTCCTCCTCCGACGTCACGTGCGGCACTCAGAGCGGCCGCGACAATGCTGAGATTGGCAGAATTGGCACCTAGAGACGCGTCGCGAAGGAAGGCAAAGAAGGGATCGTTAGTATCAAGGTTCGACATTGCGGCGTTTGGAAACATTTAAGAGATAGATAGAGACTTTAGGTTCTCCTATTCGAGTGTACGAACATGAAACGAATATGTCGGAAAAACAAGGGAAAGGAAAGGCTCAGGATAACATGATTGGAATTTTGTAACTAATGTCGAATGTTTTTAAAGTTTTCATACGTAGATCGATTATTTGGTATTTTACTTTTGTGGTATTTCAATTTAAGTTGATTTCAAATCCACAGTAAGCTTTGCTTATACGGATACGACACAGCGCACAAGTTTTCAATAATTAGAGGCTTCAGCTCCGTACTCAGACACGGTGAGTATTGACCTCTCGTTTTGGCTCAATGCTTAGGAACACTTTCCGCGTGTCTGAGTATGGAGCTTTCATGAGAACCTTGAAAAAGACAACTATGTCTTCTTTGGTTCGGATTTGTTTCGTAATGCTAGCACGGTCACACCAATTTTAAAGGTAAACAATAACCATGGTCGCAATTTGCAGTGCATGTTTATCCATTTCTGGAACCACTAAACTAATTTTTTATTATTATGTTTGATTACTTGGGCTTATGGGGGTTCCTCGAATGATTACTCCTGATTACATAGGGTTGGCCGAAAATTATCAAAAACGTGATTACGTAATAAATGCACAGCCCCTTTAGATACAATTTAATGGATTGGAGACTGTATTTGTATCGAACTCATTATTTTTTCTGGTATTTTTCTTTTTAGACATCGATTTTGTCAATAAATGCATTAATTATTTATTAAACGTGACGTATAGTCGTCTTGCTCGCACTTAGGTAAAACCCTTTGGTTGCTGTCAAGCCTCTAATTAATTAAGTTTTTAATGAAGTGTCATAGCCACATTAGCGTAAATTCAAAAGTTATGGATTCTCATGTGAAAAGGACGTGACAACCGACCAGGAGTGTCACAAAAATTGAAGGACATATAAAATCAATTAAAATTGTTTCTAAAAGTATGCTAGAACCGAAAAAATATAAAATTGCATATTTTTTGACAAATCTTAAATCGATTTTAAATCCATAACTATTTCTGTGGAACCATATTTAAATATTTGATGAATGTAGTTGTGGTGGAAAATAATTTTGGGTAAAATCGATGGAGAGATACAATATAAATACATTAAATTTAACTAAATTAGGACTAACACAGCAAAACTAAAACGTAAGCTAAGGATGGGGTTCAGAATACAGTAGGGAGGATGGGTAAAAATAATAAAAAGTTCAGTGTGCTGCCACCTGTGGGGGGTCACCATGTATGTGTGTGTGCTGTGTCTTTCGTGGGGTAAAAAATAATATATCAAAAGCAGAGTGTGTGTGTGTGGAATACAGAACGGATATGATGTTTACTGATCGATTGGTTGTACGTTTACCTGGCGTTAGTTGCTGTCCACCTGCATGCGGCGGTCCACTTGGCGGTTGTTGTGCCATCAAACTATATGTTAAAGCATCCGAAGCTGCTAATCGGACAAGAGAGAGACGAAGGCGGAGACAAGACGGGTGTGGAGGGGAGGCGGAGCGACAGCGAGTGGGTGGGTTGGGAGAGAGAGAGAGAAATGGAAAACAATGTTTAGTTCTCTATTTATTAATGTGGTTCAATTAATTGTTTGTCTTTAATCCATGTTTTTTTTTTTTTTTGGGGCAGACACCGCGAGCAAAGCAACGCAGGAGTGAGCGAGCGAGAGGCAGGTAGAGAGAAAGGGAGAGATGTTCTAGGGGAAGTGTGTGCGTTTTTAAAATAATTTCTTTTACTTTCAGTGCAGTTTGGGTAGAATTATCACCTATGCTAGAACCAGCACCAAAAGGAGACATGAGTAAAGACCAAGACCCTAAATTTTGTACAACAGTTCAAAGAGTAAATGTGCTTCCAGATAACTTAAAAATCTCACGAATACGATTCGTAGAAAATTTCGGAAGTTTACTTTCGTCACAAGAGAATTTAATGTAATTTCCACAGTTTTACAGCTTTTGTTCCACATTATTTCACAGTTTTAAGAAATTCTGTAAAAAATGTATCAAACTTTTTCTCAGATTCGAGTAGAAAGTGATCACAATGGGGCCCGTAAGTATGGATATACAGCGGACCACAATTGACCCTATAAGAAAGCCTAAGGACCTATGTCTTCCCCAGAGTGCGTGCGTGGGTGTGAGAGCTTTCTATGAACCCAATTTTCGACCTTGTTCTATCAATTTAAGGGGGCATGTCTAATGGCTTTTGCTCAGTGGGTTTCTTTCATGTTTGCTTGCGGTTTCTTCTCCATTCATCCTTCCTCTTTTATCTTGCTCCCTTACAAGGAGAAGGCTTCAACATCATCATCATCATCATCGTCTCATCTTCTTCTTACCACTGCTATGCGTCACTTTCGGGCCCTGATGTACAATTTGTTGCGTTTGTTGTTGTTGCTGCTGCTGCTGCTGTGTGTGCGGATGTTGCTGCTGCTGCGGATGATTGCTGCGATAGCTGAACAAGAATCCTGGCTGCACGAGCGTGGCACGCTGCTGTTGCTGCTGCTGATGCTGCTGCTGATGCTGCTGGTGCAAAGCCAAATGTTGCTGTTGTTGCTGGTGTTGCTGATGGTGCTGGTGCTGCTGCTGCTGTTGCAACTGTTGCTGATGACGCACGGCAACAACAACGGTGTTGCCGCCCACCTGTTGGTATTGATAGGTACCAGGCGGTGGCAGCAACTGCTGCTGTTGTTGCTGTTGTACAGCAGCAGCAGCGTTGCTATGCTGCTGCTGGTGGTGTTGCTGCTGCTGCTGTTGCTGCTGCTGCTGCTGTGCTGCTGCCGCTGAACTCACACAAGAACCCGTCTTGCCACGTGAACTGCGTCGCAGTGAGGAGTGTTGTTGCTGTTGCTGTTGTTGCTGCTGCTGCTGCTGCTGATTGTAGGTAACCTGTTGCTGCGGCGGCACAAACGTAGCCGTTGTGGGCACCACTCCTGCCGCTGCTGCTGATGCTGCCGTATAGCGGGTAAGCTGCGGCGGAGGCGGCTGCTGTTGCTGATAGAGAGCTGGCGGTGGTCCTGCGCCTGTGGAGGTAAAGTGGTGTGGTGGTGGATTTTGATGCAACACGGCCACAGAATTGTGGTAATAGTGCTGCGGCTGTGGCTGCTGTTGCTGCTGAAGATGCTGGTGCTGCTGATGATGCTGTTGATGCTGTGGATGTTGTTGATGCTGTGGATGCTGTGCAAAGTAAGCGGCAGCAGCAGCAGCCGGTTGATAGTGTGCTGCTGCTGCTGCCGCCGCTGCTGCTGCTGCCGCGGCGGCTGCTGTTGGTGTCACAAAGGAAGACAAATGTGCGAATTGATGTGTGGGCAGCAGTTGAGGTGGCTGCTGTTGCTGGTGTGCTTGCTGCTGCTGCTGCTGCTGTGACGGAGGTTGTGGCGGTTGTTGTTGCTGCTGCTGCTGCGCTGTCAAGGCATATGGCGTGGTAGTGGTTGTTGCCGACGTAAGGTGCGGCATAATGCTGTAGTCAACGACGCTGTTGCTATTGTTGCTATTGTTGCTGCTGCGCGTGGCACGTGGCCCGCCGCCGCCACCCACCGCCCCCTGCCCATGGGGGGCGGCACGTTGCTGATAACCGGACGACGTTGTTGCTGCTGGTGTCGCCTTTATGGTAGTTGTGGCTGCTGCTGGTGTGTTGTTGTTGTTCTTGGTGGTTTTACGTTGTTCTTGTTCTGGGTTGGGTGTGTGTGTGTGACAGAGAGAGAGAGAGAATGGTGGTAGAGGGAGTAGAGAGAGAGAGAGAGAGTGGTGGGAAGACAGCTTTATTTATTGATGTTTTCATTCATTTTTCTTGGATTCGTTTTTTTTTTTTAAGTTATTTTCTTGCAGCTACACTACTTGGAGTTAGTTATTTTGTTTGATTTGGGTTGCTTTTTTTATAATTTAAGTTTTATGTTTAATGCAAAAAAAGGAAGATTATTTTGAGCGCAGTGTGTTTGTTTTTGGTTTTTGTTTTTTGGCTTTCAAAAAGTGGTAATTATTAGCAAAGGAGAAATCAGGAGAGGAGACTGAACGACTTTCTGTCGCTGACAATGATGATGTTGCTGCTGCTGTCGCTGCTGATGCTGCTGCTACCGAATCTCTCTCACACTAAGCTAGCACTAGGCTCACAACACGCACACACACACACGCTCCGCACCTTGTGTTTCGGTTAATTAATTCCCCAATTAGTTGCTTAATGTTTATGCTGCTGTTGTTGTTGTTGTTGCTGCTGCTGCTGCTGTAAAGTTGCTGTTGCTGTTGCTGCATTACTCTCTCATCTCTCTCTCTTTCTCTGCTGCTGCTGTCGCTGCTGCTGCTGCTGCTGCTGCTGCTGCACACACACAAATGCCGGCCTTTGTTGACACCAAAATATACTCGCACCATTGTCGCTTTTTGTTTATTGCTTTTGTCCACAAAAACAACAACATCATCATCATCATCAACAACACAAGCATCTCAGCATTTCAAAATATATATTCTTGGACTCGAAAGTCAAGTGATAAGAAGATATGGGTAATTTTCATCACTTTTAGCTTTAATTAATAAAATGATTCAGTTCAAATGATTTGAAATGAAAAGGAAACAACTACATTTGCAACAACAACAACAACGTGCAAAAATAAACATTAGTTCTTTGGAAGGGTTCGAAATATATGAAAATATAATAAATCTTAGCACCCCTTCTCGTCACTTTCCAACACTGACACTCGAGTGTGGCCCCCCACTGCACAAGAAATAATAACTACATACATACATATGTATGTAGTAAATAATAATACAAGAAAAACCCTTTCGTTTCTTGCATAAATCATAATCGTGGTCTATGGTGTGGGCATATAGATACAATATTAAAAAACTAATGAAGGGTTAAATTATAATGTGGGCGTTGTTCTTGGCAATTCAATGAATAAGCGTAAAGTAAAAATAAAACAGTATAAATGAAGGGCGGTGAAAAGGTTGGGTCGATGGGTGGGTGCACCGGTAATGGAAATTGGTAATTGGTAATTGGAAATGGTGATGATGGTGGTGGTAATAAGTCTAACCACAGGTGACAGCACAGCCAAAAGTTCTGAACATTTTCCCTGGATTAATAATGCTCTCGTGGAACCATATACATATGTACACATAAGGTATTTAGTTACATACATGCAATTTAACAACAAAATACTCATCAACTAGAATCACTTCGACTACGAACTGTCTTAATCAGCGCTATATTATATACAATATATATATTGAGTGTATATATATTCCTGTTCCAGACGGCGCAATGGACGAATTCAGACTGCCAGCCCGATCGTTTGTCGCTGGCATTTCTGAGTGCGTTGCCACCGCTTTTGCTTTTTTATCAAATTACAAAAACAATATACAGTAGACATTGTGGGAAAAGCTAGCGAAAGCACTTCGTAGAAGAAACATTTTTTCGGTTTTTTTTTCTTGATAAGAAATGCACGAACTGATACGAGAATAAAAATCACATTATGCCTATAGCAATGCAAAAACTGAAAATCATTGCCTAGCTTAATTCGAATTTGCAAAACTGTAAAGCTTAAACGCGTTTATTTCAACTTGGAAATCTTTCAAATTCAATGCCACTTTTACCCCACAATTGCTAGCGTTTTTTTAAACAAATATTTTGAAAAATTGTTATCAGTTCTCAGCGGTTTTTTCCTTCCTTTTTTTATATTTTAGTGCGCATTATGAATTAAATCCTCAATAGGCCTTAACCTTAGCTACATGTGCTAAAAATATTCTTAAGCAACTTTAAAAATTAATGAAAAATGTAACAATAATTCAACAATCAAGATTTTTAGAAATCTTTCTCACATTTTAACTTTAATTTCCACAATTGGTTTTAGGAAATAAAAAAATATTTTAGGGCTTTTAAAATTATTTAAATGAAATTATTTTCGTTTTCTCAGGTGTAAAATATACCAACTTACTGCCCTTGAGGAAGAAGACATTATAAATGATATTAATAGAGAGGTGGTGTTAATAAAAAGCATGCCAGGGAATGGATAATTCTGAATCTGAGGGCTTAAGAAACCTCATCTAATCAAAAATTCACTGCCAAGTGGTTACCAAGAAATGAGAATTTAATGTCTACACTACGAAAATTGGGAATACAAACAAAAAGGACATTTACGAAGGATATTTACAAAACAGATCTACAGACATACGGTAAATTTGTTAAAGTTTAAGCAGATGGATGCAGTGCACTTTGGGAAAGTAGTTATTCGCTCAAACTTACCACCAAGTTCACCAATCAGTTGCTGGGCAAGCTCGCTCTCCGAGAGGTCCTCGTCGTCGATGTCCTCGTCCTCCTCGATGTCGTCGTCCTCCTCGTCGTCGACTTCTTCCTCCTCTGTGATCTCGTCCTCTTCGGCAACGATCTGGGCGTCTTCCTCGTACGACGAGTCAGCCGAGTTTACAATCTCGTAAAATCTCTCCTCTTCCTCTTCCTCCTCTTCGTCGTCGTCGTCCTCGTCGTCGTCGTCGTCGTCGTCGTTGTTATCGTCCTGCTCCTCAGCTTGGCCCTCCGCCTCCAACTGTTTCTGACTGTGGTTGACTATTGCCTCTAGGGGATTTATAGCCGCCTCTACGGCCGGCAGCTGACTCTCCACGTCCAGATTCCCGTGCTCCGGCTGCTGCTGCTGCTCCTCAGCTCCAGCTCCAGCTTCGGTTCCAGCAGTTCCTGACGATCCAGAGATCTCTGTGTCCAGTTGATTCTGCTGCGAGTGGCGCAAACTCTTTCTATACTTTCTATACACACTCGACTTGCTACTGGAGGCGCTGGGCTCCGCTGCAGCTCCCTGGGTTCCCTGCAGGCGACTCTCACTGCCGCTGGTGGTGGCAGCCGCTTCCTCTGCCGCCTGAACCAGCAACTGCTTCTCCGGCTTCTGGGAGGAGCGTGTGTGGCTGACCTTTCGTGTCTTGCGGTAATAGTTCAGCAGATTGCCGCTGCGAGCGGTGCGAGCAGCAGCTGCTGCCCCTCGGTGAGGAGTGGCCTCAGCCACAGATCTCGATGCTCCGGCGCTGACCTTGCGCTTGTTAGTACTGGCGATCGGGAAGCTGCTGGAGCTAGGACTGGCCTGAATCTGGTAGTGTTGATGACGCGCCGCAGCCCTGCTCGTGCTGGGCAGATCGTCCGGGGAAACGGTCTTGGAGCGTGTGCGCTGGGCCACACAATCGGCGCCGAATGCCTGACGCGTCTGGGGCGTCTGTTGCGTGACTCCTGCAGCGCCTCCGCCAAGTTCTAATCCCAAGGACTCGTGACTATTGTGCTCTGTCGGCTGCCGGCGTCGTTTCTTAAGCGGTGAGCCGAGCTCCACCAGCTGATCTCCGCCGTGCAACGCTGAAAAAGGCATCGGAGAAAAATGTAACGAACTTCGTATTAACTACTTAATACACGGGTGTTTTTTTTTTTTTTTTTTTCTTGGTCCAAGGGATTTTTTACTGCTTGGGGATGAAGGGAGACGATTGGCTGGGATTTGAAATTTGGACAATTATTTTTACAAATTCATAAACTGACAAAAGTACATAAAGTAGGTAGCAAAGAAATTGGGTTGTCACTTGTTTTCTAGATAAATCCAGAGTAGGGTGAAAAATACAATGTCAAGCCATAAACCAGACAATAAAATCCAACGACAGTCTTTGACTTAGAAGAAATCATTTCAAAAAAAAAAAAACATAACGGTGTGACACTTAAATCGTTGAGGATTTTAAATCGATTAAAATTTGATTTTATAGACATTAAAAAAGAACCCTGCAGTACCAATTGTCATCAATAGGCCGTTGTCATCAACGTTTCATCAACGTGCCGACTTCGGCTTCGGCCGAACCGACGCTCTCATTCGACAATCTTCTCTCTTAAAAAATTATATTGATGAACAGTTCGATAAAATGCTGATGAATTATCGATGAAATGTTGATGAAAACTTGATGAAAAGTCAATGAATCATCGTTGAATTTGTCACTGATGACACCCTAGGACATGCCAATGTTAATTTCATCAGTAGTTTGTACGGAATTTCATCGATGATTCATCAACAACACCGAAGTTTTTTTGATGACTTGTTCATAATTCGTACTGCAGGGAAGCTATGACATACATAAAATAATTAATTACATACACTATGTCACCAATGTTTTCGGACAATGAAATTTATCGTGCGATAAAAAGTAAATTTTAGCTTTTAAATATTTTTTAAATTTTATTTTGAATATATAGTTATCTTAGAGTTGATTAGTGAAGAAAAAAAACGAAATTACAAAAAAAAAAAACAAATATCATTCATCTTTCATACAGTCAATAAAGCGTTTTGAAAAAAAGTTTAAGTCTTCTTATTTTGTAGTTTATGGCATTTTAAGACGTTGTATGGCCACCTTTGGCAGCACAAACATTCTGCAAACGTGATTTCATTGAAGTTATGAGCTTTTCCATGTCCAATGTCTCCGGATTCAGTTCCCATTCCTCCAATATGGCAGTTTTTATTTAATTTTTGTTTTTAAGGCTTCGTTTTGCCACTTTTTTCTTTAAAATTGCCCAATTTTCGATTGGGTTTAAGTCTGGACTCTGGGGAATTCTGGAATTCTTTCTGCAATTGTGGAGTACCCACATTCTCCCTATATTAAAAAAAAAAAACGAGAAAGAACGCTAACTTCGGTAAACCGAAGTTGGTATACCCTTGCAGTCTGCAATTGGATCATTGAAAATCGAACCATATTAGTAATGTTGAAAAAATATCGAATTTTGTAAATTTTACATTATACAAGTATAATTTTACATTTTCATATAAATCAACCGATCGCTTCTATGGCAGCTATATGATATAGTTGTCCGATCTTAAAAAAATGAAAACCGTAATTCTAGAACCATAAAAAAGTGCTATATTTCAAAATTTATAGAAATGCGTTTAAAAACAGAGAAGTTAAAATTTTTGTTACATTAATTTCGTCACCATTCCTATGGCAGCTATAAGATATAGTAGTCCGCTTTCGGTCGTTCCAACATATATACTGCGTGCTAAAGAAATAAGACTATGCCGAAAATTTAAGCTTGATAGCTCAAAAACTGAGAGACTAGTTCGCGTAGAAACCAACAGACGGACAGACAGACAGACGGACATGGCTAGATCGACTCGGCTGGTGATGCTGATCAAGAATATATATACTTTATGGGGTCGGAGATGCCTCCTTCTCTGCGTTGCAAATATCATGGAAAAATTATAATACCCTCTGCAAGGGTATAAAAACCATAGGTAGGGGGTGCTTCAACGTACATTTGGGTCCATCATTGAAGTTTAGCATAGTTCTCATACAAAATGCGTAGCAAACACGCACACTGACAAATTATGAATACTACGTAATTTACGTTGTCAAATTTTTGTTCTATTTATATTTCACGCATAAATGTATTTAAAGTGTCCAAAATGTCCACATATATAGTATTTAGGCTAAGCACCATTTGACAAAAAATTTAAGCTTCACAGACCACTGTACCGATCACACAGACAGTCGCTTGGATTTTGTGTATTCATAACTTGTCACTGTGTGCGTGTGTGCGTAGCAACGGTTTCCAAGCGCATTTTGTATGGGAATTAGGATAAACTTTAAAGATTGATTGTGACTAAACTAAGAGCGTTCCCAACATAATTTTTATACCCAAATGTTCGTTGGAGCACCCCCTATCTATTGTTTTTTTTTTTTTTTTTAATTTTTCGGAATGGCCCCGTTTAATAGAAAATTTCCTAAGATATAAGTGTATTTTTCTTCATACGAGTTATTTTAAATGGTGGGTGTCGTATACTAATGAAACAACCAAAACGGGCATCAAACCTATGTTGCCTCCTAAAAATAATTCTAGAAATATATGGAATGGAGGTATATATTAGGATATTGATAGGATATTGATTAGATCCTTATTATTTACTAAAGATTAATATTTCTAGAATATTTACAGTGGTGGACACGAGTTTAGCACACCATGCCTTGCCCAACTTCATTTACATTTTCCTCCTCTCCCCGAAATACTAGGATAGTCAGTTTTTTGTGGATATAATTGAGAATGTGTACCGTTAATGTTGTCGTCCTTGCTTCACCCGTTTTCGTTTGAGGACGCGTTGCATGGAAGCACCTCTCATTTTGACTGGACACGAATTTAGCACACTTTTGCACATTGATAATTATTTTTGTGATTTCTTAAAAAACTTCGAGTTTTTTGATGCAAAGCACTAAATTTACCACTAATGAAAGCAAGAAATTGTAGCAAAGAGGTCCTGGTGCTCTGAAGGACGATATAAGAGTATACAGGCAGGCTCTTAACAACACCCACAACATTGAATTTTGGGTTCGAAACTATCCAAAACGCTTCGTTTTCATTCGATCGTGTCATTCTTTACGAAATTAAGCAGTAAAAAATATTAAGTTGTGAAAAAACAGCTAAAATCCTCGTAAGCTTAGGTATATTTTTGAGGTTATGTACCCATTTTTAGGTTTAAAACATTTAAAAAAAATTATTTGTTTAATATTTTATTACCAATGAAATTTCCAACAAAAAGAGGTATCAGTTAAAACGCTTTATTGACTGTATGAAAAATAAATGTTATAACCAAATGAATTTTGGTTTTTTCTTCACTAATCAACTTTAAGATACCTAAACTAATATTCATAATACATTTTTTTTAATTAAAAAGCCCATATAACTTACTTTATCTTGCAAAAAAAAAAAACATGAAAAAGTGTATTTTTTTGTCATTGTCAAAACACTTTGTATGTATGAACGGACGAAATCGAACCACTATTTCCTATAGCTGCCATAGGACTGATGGCGAAATTAATGTAAAAAAAAATTAAAAAAACCTCTCTGTTTTTCAACACATTTCTATAAATTTCAAGATATTGCGGGTTTAAAATTACGGTGTTAATTTCACTAAGATCAGACAACTATATCATATTTCTGCCATAGAAGCGATCGGTCGATTTATATGAATATGTAAAGTTATACATGTAAAATGTAAAATGTTAATGTTATGCAATTTTACAAACTTTGATATTTTTTAATTTTACCAAATTGGATCGATTTTCAATGATCCAATTGCAGACTGCAAGAGTATACAAACTTCGGCTTAGTGAAGTTAGCTTTCTTTCTTGTTATCTCTGAATATAGATTAATATACTTACATTGATGGTTGCTACTGCGATTGTTGTTGCCGCTGTTGTTGCTGCTGCTACTGGCGTTGCTGTTGTTATGCTGATGATGAAGCTGGCGCTTGCGACTGCCGGGTGAAATCGATTGGTCACTAGGAGTGGATGACGCCGTGCCCTTTGAGATATGCGACTCCTTGCTGTTGCTGTTGTTGTTGTTATTGGTTGCAGCTAAGGAGTGGCGACCTTGACTGCACGAACGACGGGTGGTGGAGGATGGTATAGCTGCTGCTTCTATTGCCGTTGAGGTGGTGACTACGTTGACGGATGTGACAACGGCAGGAGCTGATGATGAAGTCGGGTTGGGGTTGTTGCGTTTCTTGTTCTTGCTGAGGCCCTTGTTGCTGCTGTTGCAATGGTTGTTGTTGCGTCGCCGCTGTGACGAGTAATTGGATGATGTTGTTGTTGTTGTTGTATTGGCAGCAGCAGTATTATTATTATTAGCAAATGCTGTAGATGTTGCTCCCGTTGATGTACTACTACCGTCGTTGTGCTGCCCCTCCGTCAATGCAGAGAGCGATTGACTTTTAACGGATTCGGCCATAGACGACACTTAACCGCACCGGCATCGAACACACTTAACATGCCAACACAACCAATAATTTAATATTGATCTTGAAATGTATACTTTATGAATCGATGAAGCGAAACCACAACTATATCATGGAAATTGTCTCTAAAACTAGATTTAAACGTTGTTATCCGTAGTAGTTTGTCTTTTTTGTTCAGTTATAACATTTCAATCGATTATCGATTTTTTTTTTATGCACTTCACTGTTTCACAGGGTTTTTCTTTTTGCCGATTTCCTTTATTGCGTGCTTCGTCGGACAGAGTTTTGTGCTGCAATTAAAGAGGAGAAAATTGTGTTAAAAAAAATGTGCTACAAATTAACAAAATTTAACGCTCTTGATGCAGTCACGGAGACCGTATATGGAGAACATTAGGAGTTTGATACATACAAAACTATTTAGTTAAGAAGATCTCGCAAGTCGCAGAATGTCCTATGGTGTTATATTTATGAAACCTAATAATTATTTGATTTTATTCTGCGACTTAAAACAAAACAAGTTAAGTTTTATTCAACTTTTCCCCGTCTAGAATTTAAGTTTTAACTAAATCAGTCACATTTCTAGAACTATATAGGAGAAAACCCAATCTATTAAATAGAATGTTTGATGTCTTACACTTTTTGGTTAAAAAGGTAACTTCAAACCATATTTTAAATACATTTTGATTGAGGTAACCAACCAAGGCTGTCGAAATGCTACTCTAGATTCTACTCTCTAAATTTGTATGGAATCTGCGACTTAAAAATAGCCACAAAGGAGAAGGAACACGAGAAGAGCCTTATCCTCACCCCAGGAACTCGAAAGTGCAGAAAACTGAAATGCAGACAAGCGAACGATCGGCGAGCAGACAGGAAATGTTGAAATACTGAGTAGGTAGCGCCCAAATGGAGAGCCCAGCGGAGAGAGCCCACTGAACTAGTAGAACCGAAAACACACACAAGAGATAAGAGGAAATATATGACACTCATTGTGGGCCTCTATATAGTATTCAAGTGAATGTGGAAAACCGGCTCAACTCAAATCAGGGGTAGACAGAAACTGAGAGAAGAGAGGCAGACAAGAGAGCGAAACGGACATAGCTAAATGGGAAATTCACAAAGGCAGATTTTCAGCCCTTTTTTATTTATTTTATTTTTTTTGTACTACAGGTACAACACGCAGACAATGGAAAATACCACAGCCACATGAGTGCTGTCCTCCACATCTATCGATTTAAATCAAACAGAGAACATTTAAATGAAGCTCATAGCTTAATATGCCAGTTTATCTGGCAGATAGAAATACAATAAGATACTATGGATTGGCATTGTGAAATAGATTCTATAATAAACTATATTGTCCTTGATAAATTATTAATTTTATTCACTGTAAGGAGAGTAATGGAAAAAAACTTCAATTTTAATTCTATTTTCTTTCACTCCCACATAAATAAATACATTTGTACATTTCAGTAAATCTCAACTAAAGTTATAAACAATTGTTCACACTTTATACGGAAAAATGTGAAATGTAGTTTATACTTAATAAGCACACACCTGCTCCTGGATTATAATATTTAGTTTTTAAAGGAATTAATTTTCGTCCGTTCAGATAACAAAAACATGTTGGCACCTCTGAAGAGAAATGAAAACTGAAAACGAAAAACTGATAACAATGTAGATAATACATACACCACCTAGAAAAAGATACACACCACCATACTCAGAAACTCAGAAATACACACATCCGCACATACTTGAGCGCATTTTGTCAACATGTGAAAACTGTAAATAAGTTAACAGCTGTTTGCCAGCAGCAGCCACCGACACGTGCAGGCGAGCGAGAGAGCGAGCGGGAGAGAACGATGTGGAGAGAGGGAGCGGCGAGTGCAAGAGCGGAATGAGAGAAAATGTTTTGAGTGTGAAAATTGAGCACACTCACACTCGCGCACAGCTGTGTTAATCAGCTGTTCTCGGCTGTTTTGTTTATGTTTTGCTTTTCGTAATTCCCAGCGTGTTGTCGGGCATGTAATGGTGTGTGTTGGCTATCTGCCCCTTCTTCCTATGTGTGTGCGAGCGAGAAACAAGTTCTGCGAGCGAGTGTGAGTAAGCGCTGCCATGCTTGCTTCGCTGCCAGATAGAAAAGAAGATGGGAATGAAAGAAAAACCAGCAAGGCAGAGGCTTTTTGCCTTTGCCTTTGCCGTTAAATATTTTCGTCGCCCCCTCCTGAAACAGAACGTGTTCTGTTTTGATCTGCGCCCTTTTCATACATTATGTATTGGGAAAACCTCACACCAGCCTATGTATATGTATCGCATATAACCCCAAAAAATGCGTAGTTTCAACATGTCTGCCCTTTTACGATTCGGTTAAGTTATTTCATTTTTTCACTTCAATTTTTTGAGCTGACAGTTCCACTCAAATTTGATGGGCAAACACGATGTGTACCAAGACAAAAAACGAAAAAGAAACCAACATTTGCCAAAGTGGCCAGCTTACCAAACCAAAAAAAAAACTGTTTTAATACAAAAAAATAAACAAAATGCGAATACAAAAATTGAGTTCAAGGCCATCGAAATGAAACCAACAACAAACCAAACAAAACGACGACGTCAGCGGATTTGGTTTGTTGGAAAATTAGATGTTGTATTTGGCTTTTCAATTGGCTGAGACAGAGTTTCATTTGTTATTTGCCGGTCAGAGATGACAGCGTGACACGAAAAGAGGATAGAGAATATATCGAGTGTAGTAGAGATGGTTGACTGGCGTTTTTTTTTTTTTTTTTTTTTCTTGTGATTTATTAACTAAATTGGAGAAAATTTAGCAAAATAAAACCTTTTTTTATTTCAATGTGGCTTTTATTGAGCACGAACAAATTAAATTAATTTTTCTTTTTCAATCATTCTTCAAGTTTGAAATTAAGTAAACTTTGATTCAACAAAATGGCAACTGGAAAACTTACAACAATATTATTTGAAGTACTTTTTGTATTATAAATCTAATATATAAGTAACAATGTTTTATTGAACCCAGTTCAAAATTTCAAATCGGAATTTGTCCAATCTTGAAATGTATGTAATATTGAGAACATTCAACCAAATTGGGCAACTACCGATATCGTGATAGTTCACCCGACTTGGGCCATATTATCTATCCACCACAGCCATAGTATATAGAGTCTACTCGTATAGCTGCCCCACAAGTTTTTCACACCAAAAAGCGCAGACGAACAAAAAAATAAATAAGCGAGGCCACAATTGGCAGCGCCTTCATGCACGAGTGTACCAGTATGAGTGCGTTGCCTACTAGTGTGTGTGTATGAGTTGCTTTGCGTGTGGCAACTCCAACATATGGCGACTGGCTTTGTTGTTGTCTTTAATAGTCAATGGAAAAATGTGGAAAAAAAAATTAAATAAAGGAACAGAGTCGGGAACACAGGAATTCTTTCGTCCCCTACTCAAAAACTTCCCTTAATGTCATTTTCTGTGATCAAAAATGTTTCCATGTCAGAATTTTTAGTGATATGATGATAATATGACACATAACCTTCAAACAATTGATAATTAGAAAAACTTTTAACTAAATACACTGCGATAAAGTAGAATCGTGGTATATTTAGGAAATCTTAACAGACTATTTCTACGATTACAGCGGTAGTTTCAGATTAAAGCCTTCGGTTGACTTATTAAGGACATTCCATACGAGCCGGTGGTTCAAATATGGGAATTTCGACAGTAGTAAGACGCAAATTAGCCTTAGGCTGACATGGCATGGCAACCCCCTTAAACGATGCGGGAGTGCGACAACCCTGGCTCCGAGAGCATAATTGATAACAATTTGTGTGTGTACCACATTGCCCTCCCCAATTCCTCCCCCTTAACTTTTCCCTTGCTCGTTATGCGTGTGCGTGCTGTGCTGTATTGTTGGCATTGTTTGTAACTTATTTGAATATCGTTGTTAAAACGCAGTCGAGCGCATATTGAAGCTGGTCGCAATAGTAGCACAATGAGTAGTAGTAGTAGTAGTAGGGCTGGTTGCCCTGTCAAGTTTTCTATTTTCCGCTTTCCTTACTCCGTCGCAACGTCGCGTTTTCCCTCCCTTTCCGATTCCGATTCCAAGTGTTACGAAACCTGCCTACGCACAGCTGAGCGTGCGAGTGGGATGGCTTGCACCTTCCATGACCAACACAGCGGTAAATCTGACAGCTGGGGTCAAGATAACAGCAAAGTGGACATGAGTCGTAATATACTTACATATCTAGTAAAAAATACTTCCTTTTATTCTGATGAATATTTATGACAAGATTTTGTAATATTCTCGTATGATTAATATGAGTATATTAGGGCTATTTGTAAACACTAATAAGCAAAGTAATTGATTGTTTTTCCCGATCTACAACTCCTTTTTTTACATTTTAATGGAAACGATACATTCAGAAACCAAAACATGATATTATAGAAAATGGATAAAGAATAACCTATAACGAATACTAAATTTAGAAGTATTTAAATTGGTTAATATTTGATGTAAGTGCTATATTATTGACCTTTGCTATAGCCCTTAAATGCGAACTGTTTTCTCAAAGCGAATTGTGTCGCACTCCCCCGAAAAGGGAATTACGTAGTTCGACTTGGTGGGATGGAAGTAAAAACGCAATAGCAACGTCACCTGGCAACCCTATCGACTGGGTGGTTGGGCGATTCGTGGGATGGCAGTGGACAGGCATGCAACAATTACACTCTGAAGGTTTTTACGCCACTTGGAGTTTTCACAGGCAAGGTCAGCAATGGAAAACTTGTTACCGAGAACTGGGCAACCACCAGAGGCATAGATCCAGTGAAAAATTCAAGTATAAAGCCACATAATAATATCAGGCCTTTACACAACTTGTTATGTACACAATACAGCATATACGCATACAGACAGGCACCAACACACTCACACACGCTCAATGTCTGCTATATACAGATATACACACTACTTTGCTGCACTTTCCACAAGTCGAAATATAGAAATGCAAAAATAACTGAAAAACTGTACATGGAGCGTCTAACTCAGCAGTTATTAATAAATTTAAAATGAATTTAATTTCGATTGTTCGAAAAGTTAAAGAAAGAAAATGAAAAAAGCAAAGGGGAGCACACGGCACTGCATGTGAGAGAAAGAGAGCGCACGAGGGCAAGCGCATGACGACGTACACACCGACACAAACACACACACACACACACAGGAGGAAGAGGAAGAGGTGGAGAAAAAATAAGTCTCAGTATGTACAACGATATAACGAAATCAAGCGAGGAGCAAAACTTGATGCATACACATTTTGTGTGATTTGCATGCAAGAATTTCGCTTTTAATTCAAGTCCACCGCAGCGTAATATTTAAAATTATATAAACAGCACCACCTTCACACAGTATGTATCGGGTATATAGAAAATCAGTTGTTTGCATTTTCCTCGGACTTTTCAGCTCTGCACGCACTCAAATCCAACTCACGAATGAAACAGAAAAAGAGGCTACCGAAACGTCAGCAGCGTTCAACGGAAAATGGCGACTGCGAAGTGAGCGCTGAGCGCCGCTGAGTTCGAGTGGAATAAACCGAGTGGGAATGCGATATTTGGTCAGCGATAGCCATAGCCATAGAATCAACATACTAGTGTTTAATAATTACAAATATTTCTAAAGAATACAAATCACTAAGTATGCCTAGACTAGTTTAAAACAAATGAATTAATTAATAAACCTAATCTTCGTAAAAACAGGTCACTCAACCCCTGAGAATGAGGTCAACAAACCGCCGTCTCTTTCTCTGTCTCTCTTTCCATCTACGCGATACTTGTTTTAGCCCAAAACCTTACTTTTAGTCTTTTCATTGTAATTTGGGTAAACTAATTGATTCGAAAAAAGTATACATATGTGTATATGTACATATATAAATAAGTTGAAATTCCTGATTTGTTTCTTTGTTTCCACTCAAAATGGCCGTGTGCCCATGTCAAATCGAGAGAGTAAGACTAGCTCTCTTTGTTCTTTTTGGGGGTCGCAACCACACTCGCTGCTCTCTTACTCATTGGCGACTTCTACTCTCGCTCCTTTCTCATGTGGCTGTGTGCAGGCCCGTTATTATAGTTTATTTATTTCCCTTTGTCGACCAGCTGATCGCGCGGAAGTGAGCGAGTCGGAAAATACGAGTGCGAGAAAATGAGTGAGAGTTGGCTAATAACTTACGACAATTCTGATAGGGACCGTCACGGTATCAAACGCACTCAGCTGATTTTTGGAATTTTGAGGAATTATCCCTTTATTGCCGTAAACTATTCTTTAATTAGAAAAAAAAAACACTGTAAGCCCTAATGTCCCAACTAGTTCATATTTTCTTGAAGAAACTAACTTCGGGAAACCGATGTGTGTATACCCTACCATTAAACTTTATTATTAAAAATATAAAATAAGAAATATGCTCATTAAGTGCAAGTAAATAGCAATCGTGAGCAGCATCACAATGATATTTTTGAACTTTAAAAAAAAGATTAAAAACCAGTAACAAAAAATAATGAATATGCATATGCATGTAGGCAATTCGCTCTCACTCACTCAAGCACACGCAGACAAACAAGTGCAGTGGCAGTGCAGCAGAGTTGGGTGAGGGAGAAAAGAGAGATACACACAGACAGAAAGAGAGAGGGGCGAAATGAGGCCACGGCTGCTGACGAATTTGGGGCAGAGGAAAACAATGATAAAGATAAATTCGAAGAGGAAGAGCTCAGCTAACTTTCGTTTGGCGAAAAAATCACGATATCGTTCAATGTACCTAACCTAAATATTTAAATATTTGATTTCGCCTCATCAACTGTGTACAAGCTGATCCACACAAAATAATTATTGAGATTAACCATTACAAGTCTCAAAACATATGATATCTTTTACCCTTGCAGTGGGTATACTTTTAGTAATAAAGTCTTTCGATTCTATGCATACTAGTCTCTCATGCCTAGAGCTATCTGGATGTACCCTTACCAATAGCCTTAGTTTCGTTCTATTGCAGGTAGGAACTACATACAGAGGCGTACAAAAGCCTACATTCGACTCCGTTTTATACCCGGTACCCATAGGGTACAAGGTTATTATCAGCATCACCAGCCGAGTCGATTTAGCCGTGTCCGTCTGTCCGTGTTGGTAAACAGATTTTAGAGACTATAAAAGCTAGAGATACCAAATTTGGTGACATCATTGGAATCTGTTGCACGCATATCAAGTTTGTTTTAAAATTTGGCCACGCCCACTTCCGCCCTCGAAAATCATAAAAACCATTATATAAGCTATATTCGTAATATTCGGTTAAAAGTAAATAAATAAAATAAATAAGTAGGCATTCGCGGACGTATTCTGAAAATTTGAGTAAAATCGTATGATAAACATGGAAGTTATTAACAATAAAGTTTAGCACACAGTATATATGTCGGAACGACCGAAATCGGACTACTATATCGTATAGCTGCCATAGGAATGATGGCGAAAGTATGTAAAATGTAACTTCTCTGTTTTTCAACGTGTTTCTATAAATTTTGAGATATAGCAGTTTTTTATGCTTCTAGAATTACGGTTTTAATTTCATTAAGATCGGATCGATATTTTTTCAACATTACTAAAATGGTTCGATTTTCAATGATCCAATTGCAGACTGCAAGGGTATACCAACTTCGGTTTACCGAAGTTAGCTTTCTTTCTCGTTTTTTTTTTATTTGATCCAGTTTTATGAATTTTAAGGGAAAAGTTATGATGCAGTCTTGTTTCAAATTATATTTTATTACAAAAACCAAGTATCTTTTTAAACAACATAAACTCTTGAAGTTATTAACCAAAAGCCGAAAAAAGGCAGTGGCAAAAGTCTACATAAGATTCTTTGATAACCTGTTTCTGATATAAAAGGTAATGCTAACAATCATTTGAAAAGTGCTACAATCGCGAAAAATATCTTTTCAAAGGACATTCCTGTGGCTTTGCGAAAATTTGTTATAAAGCACAAAAAAAAATTCAAAAAAAATGAGCGAAATATCTAGATTATTAAACTTAAGCAAATCGGCGGTTCAGACTCCTTATAAAAACTTCGGAAAACCGAGCTTCTTGGGTTATAAACCGAGTAGTGCCCGCCCGAAGAAGCTTTCCCTTAACGACATACCCTTTATCCGTTTAGAAGTAAGCGAAAAGCCCAAGGTAAATGCTCCGAATTTGGTCCAGTAGGTAGGTACAAATTATACAAAAATACAAAAATGTTTGTCCACCGACGCTCAAATAGCAAGGACTCTTTACAATAAAATATTCCCAAGCAGAACTTCCGCCATAAAACCTCTCATGAGCGAGAAAACTGGCCGCTTCGCTCGGAGTTTAAAATAACATTTAGACAAGGGTATTGAGTTTAGATAATAGTTATATTTACCGATGAGTTCAAATATAGCAAATTTGAATACGTTGCACCTTTTTCAGTGCTTTGTCTAAATGCTTTTTGCGTACTTTTTTAATAAAACAAAAGTCTTGGCACACTAACTCCCTAAAAAAATTTGAAATTGACAAATGTTAACAAATATCAAGAAAGGAGGCTAACTTCATTTCTCGTTATTAATATTTCGAATAAAGAGAAAAAATTTGTATACATTGTTGTCAATCTGTATTAGTCATGTGCATTATTTGAAAGAATGTACCTTTCTCCTTTATGGTGATAGTAAGTACGCAAGAAAATCCAGTAATTATGCCAAGTATGGTCAGATAAGATAATGCAATCTGACCATGGAGAAGTCTAGGGTAAACAGTGTAATGGAGAATAGTAATGACAATACATTTTTGCTCTGGGAACGTATGTATATGTGCATACCTTGTAGTATACGATTAAGAAATAAAACAACAGTTATTGTACTTGATGAAATGACATTTCGAGACATCTTATTAAAGCGCAGCTGATAAGGTTAACACTAAATTGGCAACTTAAACTAGACACAGACAGCGGGCAGGATGGAATGCAGGACGACATCCTGTCGAACATCAATCTGCAAATGAATGGAGTGCTCCTGATAGATTCCAATTGTTAGTTCCTCGTTGGGCAATTGCAGGGCTCCAAAGAACGCAGAGGCTTTGCGAGAATCCACCGAACAGGAGGCTTCCTGCTGGGATGCAGCGAGAGAACGTGGCAGTAATTTTTGGAATCGACTAGTCACGGTGGACATTTCGGACGCGGCTACCACGTTGAGCTCTCCGTCAAAGCTTGCTTGAAATTCAAGACTGGGTGATATATTCTTCAGTTTGTCTATAAGACTGCGGAGTAAACGCAACGATGGCAAACTCAATGCCAGTTGAGAATTCGGCACCCTTGGCACCACATAGGCGGACCAGTCACTGGCCGGGATTATGGTGACTGGAACATCGTGGACCACTTCTCGAGCTTCAGACGATGATGACGATTGCACGGAGGCAATCACCGAAATGCAGGGAAACTGAATCCTCTGCAGTTTTAATTTGCAACTGCTGACACCTCCACCGCGGAGTACCGATAGCGCTCTTCCCAGATTTGCTGACGACATGCCCAGGACTATATACTCCTGATCCGACCGGGCTGATTCCATGCGATACTCTGGAAAATACTCATCGGCTGCAATGGTCGCCCAAACTAAGGGCGATGCAGCGGAGCTCTGGTCCTCGTTGACAATGAAGTGCATTTGCCGGTCGCCCAGGATCATCACACAATCCTTAGCCAGTTTGGCCAATGTGGCCACAATGGCCTGGAACTCGCGCATATACATTGCATCCTGCATGAGGGCACGGAACTTCATCTTTCCGGAAAGAACTGGACGAGATTGGCAGCAAGATTTAAAAAAGAAATAAAACGAAAATGGAAAAGAAAACAAAACAAAAATGGGAGTCAAAGAACGGCAGCTAAAAAACTCGGTATAGAGAAAAAACTAGTCTTGAATTGAAACTATTTATACGAGTATACTTGTGATTTGTTATTATTTCTAACCAGGTAAATTACATGCGTCGAGAAAACCGATTTGCTTTTACGGCAAGTCTATCTGATAGTTACCTTTTTTCGAACTATTGAATAAAATAATCACTGTTTAATATAGATATAACATAGATAGATAGATATTTAACAGAGAGTATTTTGATCTTAAATTCACGACACCTTTTCTAAAATAATTCAGATTTTAAAAGAATTGCTTTTACTATACCATTGATATGCTACACAGGTCAACAAAATTAAACGTTTTTCTGCCCGGAGACTAAACGCTTTTGATTCTGAAAGGGCTTTATCGGATCAGAAAATTTTCCATAACGGAACAGTTTTAAAAAAATCTTGTTTGCTAAACTCTGATAGCTTAAAAACTTGAACTAGTTTGCATATTAACGGACTAACGAACAAACAGACGTGGTGGTGCTGATAATGGGGTCGGAGATGCACCTTCAGTACGTTGCAAACTTCTGATAAAAATTATAATACCCTACAAGGAGGGTAAAAAAATGGTAAAAACCTGCAAATTGGTTTCCCTATTTAAGTTAAATTATCTAAACATCTTAGTTCACAAGGCCGTTACTAAAGTTCTTGCACAATGTAATTAACGAAATGAATTGAAGTTGTGGTAATTGATATTGCGCTTCAAAGAAGGTAAAATATTTGTAAGTATTTTTACCAAGTCTGCAGACCATTATATAAATGGATTTCTTTATTGTTTTAAAATTTGAGTTTAGATCAGTGCTCCGCAGAGCCCTATATCGCGGATCACCTTCTGAACAGAGCAGATGAACAGCTGCAGTCAAATTGTAATATTGTGTCTGATTCTGACCTCACTATCAAAGTGCCTGATTGAAAATCTGTCCGGTAAAGATAACTAAACTTATCATAAAGCAAATCGGGTTTCCGCCCACCTACATATATAGTATCTGAACGAAAAAGAATAACTTAGTGATGTTAACTATTGATTATTGCTGTAGAGCACCAACTTATGCTGTCAGGCGCCACTACATGGTTGGTTTGGTTATCGCATCCGCTCAAGACAGATGTCAATCTCTTTTTTTTTCTTCCCTTGGCTATCGGAAATAAGATGTTCTTTTGCCGAGCCGTAAAACATTTGACATGGAAACTGGGTCCCTGTAAAAATTATTTAAACACTGTGGGTAAACACCTGCCGAAAGGGGTTTCTATGTTTTACTGGAGTACAATAAGAAAAGTTAGGGTAAATTTCTATTCTGTTTTGTTCGCTCTTAGTTTAGTCACAATCCATCTTTAAAGTTTAAGCTAATTCCCATACAAAATGCGTAGCAAACACGCACACAGACAAATTATGAATACACAAAATTCAAGCGCCTGTCTGTGTGATCGTCGCGGTACAGTGGTCTGTGAAGCTTAAAATTTTTGTTAAATTGTGCTTAGCGTAAATACTATATACGAGTATGTCGACACTTTGCAAACTTTGAATACATTTATGCGTTAAATATAAATAAAACAAAAATTTGACAATGTAAAATACGTAGTAATAAACGACTTTTTAATATTAAGACGTACATTTGAGTATAGAATTTATAGGAAGGAGAATTTTATAGTAAACGATATACAGTTTGATGAGGTGAGAGAAGAGTATTGCTGTGATCATTAGTTAAGAGACAACGTAAAGCAGCGCAGCAGGCGAAAAAAATCTCGCTCGCGTTTTTTTTTTTTCGTCTGCGGCGCTATTTTAAGTATCCCTAATTATTTTTTTTTTATTCTAGGTTTTTTTTTGCACAGTTGATGTTTGATTTTGACATTAACTGAACATAAAGACATGGAAGGTCCTTAATAATTTTATATATAATATAATCTTAATATTGAAAAAAAAAAAAAAAAAAAAAAAAACCTTAATTACTGCGTATTTTACGTTGTAAAATTAATTTTTGTTTTATTAATATTTCACGCATATGTAAATGTATTTAAAGTGTGAAAAGTGTCCACATATATAGTATTTACGAGCACAATTTGCCAAAAAATTTAAGCTTCACAGACCACTGTACCGATCACACAGACAGGCGCTTGGATTTTGTGTATTCATAATTTGTCACTGTGTGCGTGTTTGCGTAGCAACGGTTTCCAGGCGCATTTTGTATGGGAATTAGGCTAAACTTTAAATATTCATTGTGACTAAACTAAGAGCGTCCCCAACATAATTTGTATACCCAAATGTACGTTGAAGCACCCCCTATATATGTTTTTTTAATTTGTTGGAAGGGGCCGAACTAACAGAAATTTACCAAAGTTGCAAATGTTAAATAGTTTAAATTTAAAATATAGTTGATCATTTTAGTTTGCCCTCTCACCTAAATCTACACAGCTATTAGAGGAATTTATCTCTTCAATTTAGAGAGTACAAACTGGGATTTATTTTACCTGCGGAATGACCACTGTAATTAAGTTAAAGATTTTGTTGCTTCATTTAAATTTCCTGTTCTTACTTGTCTTCGGGGCAAGGCAGGAGCTCGGGGAGGTGGCTTAGACAGTCAAAAACAAACGAAACGAAAATCTCGAACCCTTTACGGGGATGATGATAGGAAGGGGTGGAGGGCTTATTTGGTGATAAGGTGAAAGAGGGAGGCAGTGGGTCGGGCGTCTATCGTTCTTGTTCACTCTTTTCTCCATTCCACTTCTCTCTTCTTCACGAGTCCGAGTTTGAGTTCAATGTACAAAGGCGCACAGACACACTCAGACACAAATGAACTCAGTCATACACACACATCTCATAAGTACACAGAGAGAAAAAGAGAGGGAAGAGGCAGGCAAACAAAGCGCAGAGCAAGTTCCGAGTTGTGTTTTGACTTTTCTTTTTTGTTGATGGGGCGAAACAGTATGGAAAGAGAAACGAAAACGAAGCTCAGCGAAATGAAACACACAAACGCAGGCAGAGACAGAGGCAGAGGCAAGTACAGGGCACAGCCATAAAAACTGCCAGGTTCTCCTCCTTGCACACAAAGCCATCATCCGCAAAGACACAGGCACAACAGGATTTTTATGCCCTGCCAATCGTGTAGGGGAGAATCCAGGGGCAGAGTAAGAGCGGGGCTTCTGACTGACTGCCAGTGTGTGTGTGTGTGTTGAGAAGGCGGCGGAAATCAAATTATATGCCCCGTCTTGGGGGTCAAAATATTTCCCTTTTCGCAGTTCAATCAACTTTCAAGGTTAGCTGGGCGTTATCGGGCGCTCAATTGGTATTGATAATGCTGCTCTCCACTCTTGTGGAGAAAATGTAATCGATTCCTAGCATTTACAACGATTATGCGGCGATATTCTTGTCTAGAGAATGTTCGAGAACAGCTTCTGTACTCGAAAAGTTCTTCAATTCGAAAAGTTCATAAAAAATGTAAATTTCACATGGATTTAACCGTTTAAATGTTTTTTAAGAAATAAACGATAGATTTTTATGCATCCCTCATGAAGAATAACAATCAAATTCTAAAACCGTTCCGTAAACTAATATTAGCGATATTTTGAGAATCATTTTTAGAACAACACTCTTTCAAATATTGGTTTATTATTTATAACCATTTTGTTTATTTTATACCATTGTTTTCCGTATATTGCCCTAAGGAAATTATAAAGGAAATTAATAATTTAGTGTGCGCTTTTCGCTAGAAAATGACCGTTTGCCCGCATAAACGCAATGCAAGAAGCAAAAGTCACTCTTCGATGACATAGACAGTGCTGCCCATTTGGCAACAGCTGTTTTTTTTTTTTTTATTAAATTTCACCTATGACGTCACATCATCTCAAGTGTATTTCACAAATTGGCAAAAATACAGAAGTTACCTAGAAATGAAGTGTTTGTCATTGTTCTCACTCGTCGCGTATTTGTAGTTTTTACAGCATTACTTGCAAGAAAACCTTGGCGTCAGTGCAACGTGAACAAAATTATATTAAAAAGCAAAACACATATTGTGAGAGAGGGGAACAATACAAAGGCACATACAAATGCTGACAAGGGGCAAAAAATTAAACACAAAATGAAAAGGTAGAATGAGAACACCTTTCCATGTTTCTCACACAGATGCAGATGAAGTTTGCAGCATAAATAAAAGAGAAAGTAAAATAGCTTAACAAGATGATCGGTCCCCCGTACAATTCTCATCTAATGAAAATACCAATTCGAAGAATAAAACGCACACACACAAATATGAGTGGAGACCCTACACAGTTAATTGGGTTCTCCAAATGTGAAATGTGTTAAGAAAAAACTTTTCAGATATAGTTTACAACCTCATTGCAATCGTTGAATATTAAGTGTTTTTGCACTTTTACTGGGGAAATGTGGAAATGTCTTCTTGGCAGCCATTGTAAAAATCAATACCACCAGATTGCCCACATCGAAATCAGCTACTTTCAAGCAAAGTCCCTTCAATTAAAAACTTTTGCAGGTTCAAGTGATATTTGACAGGTCTTTTCGAAGCCCTAAATAACCAAAATCCTTCAGAGATTGACCACAAAAAGTTTTTATAGGAAAAATACAAACGGTCGACATTTTGTTTTCCGTCTCGCTGCTGGCTGCCTATTTGTGTGTGCGTGTGTGTATCCCGTCTGAACACACTCGGAGCCCCAACACAAAATAAGCCAAGAATCACAGAATTGTCGTGCGCTAAGATGCGAATTTGTTAGAATTAGACCCATTACTTACCTTTAATTGCTACTAACTAATTGCTAATGTTTTTCGATATCAATTCGCACAGTTTTCACACGCTGATTTCCACACGTAACTCCGACCGTACGTAAATATGAACACAGTGTTGCCAGGTGAAAATTTGCTGTCCCCCTAAAAAATCTCAAATAGTCGATATATATTTCACCCTAAAAAATCCAAAACAAAAACGTAACGATCTACGACGTAAGTGAACAAAAACGTGAAGATCTAGAGATGGACTACCACGAAAGAAACGTAGATGCCAGGGAATCATCGATGTTTCTCCAGCTCTGTTGATGATACTCGTATTTAGTTTGATATTTTTGCCATTTTAGGTGATTTATAATAAAAAAAAAAGCAATTTTATAGAGATTTTCTTAAAAAAAGTTAATCAATCGTTCCGAAAAAAAAACCCTAAACTTTCCCCCTAAAATTCCCCCTAGGACATCAAAAAACCCCTAAGACCTAAACATCGATGCTTTCACTAAGAGATAGAAACGCTATATATGAGAACACACTCATATTAATTTTTGACCCATCTTCAAGGAAATCGACATAAAAATGTATCTTTTCTTATTACAAGAAATTTTGTTTTCTAAAGTGATAACAAGTGAAAACATGAAAATTTTCCTTGAAATCAAGGCACTTTGGCCGTTTTTTTACATTACTACACTCATAATAATTTTCGTCTTATCTTCAAGAAAATCGAATTTTTTTCCTAAAACAAGGACATTTTTCTTAAAACAAGAAAAATTTCATTGTTATTAAACAAACATTTTCTTCTATAAAAAAAAAAAAATTTATGGCGTTTTTCTTGAAGATAGGGCGAAAATTAGAGTGAGTGTATAAATGTAAAATATGTTCTTAAGTTCCTTGATTTCATTGTTTTGTATTATTCATATGCAAATTTGATTTATGTTTTTCTTTAAGATTTTGTTGTTTTTGATTAAATAAATATAAGTTTAGCAAAGAAATATATGAATTACTATTTGGAGCCATTTATTGGAGATTTTTAATAATTAAAAAAAATTCAATGTTTTATCGGTATATCGATGTTTTCAAACATCGATGTACTCACTATCGATGGTTTTGCATCCCTAATGAACAGTGTTGACAGATGAAAATTTAGCTTACCCCCTAAAAAATCACAAATAGTCGATATTTCCCCCTAAAATATCCAGTCTTCCCCCCAAATTCAAAAAAATCTGATAAATTTAAATAATTAAAAAAAGAAATATCTAATTATGACGTGGAACGTTCCAAAGCGGAAAAATGTAGGTTGAATACCAGTTCTAAGTATGTGAATGCGCCAACATCAGCTGGCAAAACTTTTAAGCGATCCAAAAATCGGGTACAGTATTTATTTTGATATTTTCGCTAATTTAGGTGATTTCTGTTTTTAACAATATTTATATATTTATTCAAAAATTTTAAATCAGTCAGTTTCCCCCTAAAAATTCCCCCTAGGATGTCAAAAAACCCCTAAATCTAGGGGGAAAACCCATGATCTGGGAACACTGAATATGAATCTAGAGCTGGATCAGTGATACAAGATACAAATTTTCCTTTCCACCTTAAAAAGATCAGACAGTCGACACTCGCCCTTAAAAATCCAGTTTTCCCCCTACAGCATAGTACTCAGATCGACGAAAAATGTGCCTAAGTATTGAGTCAAAACGAGATGTCAACAGTCACCCTCTCGCTCTGTCGCACTGTTTAGAAACACTCTTCGTCGATCTGAGTACTAGGCTTAAATTTAAAAAATCTGTTAATTTCAAGCACAGTACAAGATAAAGTATCCGTTTATTTATTTAATTCCGCTCACGGAATTTATTTTTGTCTGTTAGGTTTTAATAAAGAACCACCTGAATACAACAAGGGCCGTCGAAAATAAATAAATATATCGATTGTTGGGCAAATAGAATAAATAAACCTTGGGTGTTCCTTATACGTCTAATAGAAAACAGAAAGACAAAAAATAAAACAAAAAAAACCAAAAAAAACGTTTATTAAGCGATATTTTGTAAGTTCCTTCCCTAAAACTTCTAGCCATTCCCTAATTTCTCACTGTTTTTTAAATTATTAATAATTTTGACAAAAAGATGAATGAAAACTATATCCAGCGTAGCATTTCGTTGTCGCCACTGCATAATGCGATGCTCCTTAAGCTGTGGCAGGAAATATTTCTGCTTTGAAAGAAAGTCTGAAATTACACCCATCGGCCGCGCTATGATGGACGCCTTCTCAATTCAAATGTAAGCAAACCCGGATCCGCTGTTCAAGATGGAGCAGTGGAACTACCGACGGTCCATTTTCTAAATTATGTAGCAGTGGAACAAGGCTATAATTGACTAACTATCGCCGAACGACTGAAAATATCGCCGATATATTTCGACGTGTAGGGAACGACCCAAAAAGATTCGGCTGCAAAATTTGCATAAAGCTGATTATAACGGTTCTCTGTTTTTGAAAACAATTGTGAAAAATACCTTTAAAAGCAAAAAACAGAGTTGCTTAAGCTGGTAACAGCTAAATACATACAGAACACAACGGTAAGTAAGGAAGTTATTCAGGTAATTACTTACAATTAAAGTTAATTTGCAGAGGTAGAGAAACGGACATCGTTCAAGGACATCGATGATTTTCGATATTTTAAAAATTGATGTTTGCAAGAAAAAAGAAAAAAATGTTTTCTTCAAAATAAACTAATAATATCTTCCCTTTCTTCAAAATAAACTAAAAATTTCTTCCCTTTCTTCATCTCTATCCCTACAAAACATCGATGTTCCCAAACATTTTAAAAACATCGATGCATGATTAAGTATTGCTGTGGTAAACTATTAAAAAAGAAAGCCACACTATTTTTTTCAGTCAAGCCTAATACTCACCAGCGCTAAACCTTAGCTAGCTAAAACTGATTCATAATTCTAGTGTGACCGGTTTTATGGTGTTCACCGAAAATCCATACGAATCGGCCAAACGGCCATACTGTCAGCTGTGTTCGTTTTCATTTCAAATTAAACGCGGTCAAACGAACAAATTACTAAAATTACTTAAATTATGATTTCCAAAGCCGCGGGGCCAGCTTCCGATGCCGCCGACGAGGACGAGCTGCTCCTGGCCCTGCAGCTGCTGCTACTACCACTGCTGAAGCGCTGCTTCAGATCCAGCTGCGGAGTGTTGACCCGAGGCATCTTTGTGTGTCTGGTCTCTTCCGTCTGCTGCTCCACCTCCTTGTCCAGGTGGCCGCTAGCGGGTCTCTCCGCATTGT